>JAODAL010044638.1:0-32685 GCA_025379985.1 Phyllomedusa bahiana | reverse complement strand
GGGAAGTAGAACATTTATATTTTTAGCGCGAACAGTTAGAACACCCAGCCCAAGTTAAAGTGGGTTGCCCAAGCCGGATTTGTCGTATTGGCACAGACCCCCCTGTATAATGAACTGCATGAGAACAGGTTCATACTTTCTGTATAGTCTTACTCCTTAAAACGTTTTTAAATGGTTATCAGCCCCAGAATTCATACACGTCACCCATAGTGCCTAAACATAACTATGAGTTTCTGAATATAGCTCATAGTCCCTAAACTAACAGTTGCTAAAACAATACTTCTCTCAGTCCCTAAAACCGCTTCCGTGCCCCTAATTAATATAGTCCCTAACTAAAAAAATTACTCTCAGTCCCTAACCATAGCTCTCAGTCCCTAAATTGCTAGTTGTTGAAATAACACAGCTCTCAGTCCCTGAATTGAAACATAACTCTCAGTCATTAAAGTGCTAGTTGCTGAGACAACAGATGTAGCAGAGCAGGGGCGTTACTAGGCTGTTTTATCCAGGGTTTGTGTCCCAGATTAAACTGATGCTGCTCCGAACTGGCAATCTGCCAGTAGTGTGTTGATAGCTTCTGGGCCACAGTTTCGGGCTTAGAACGCAGGCGGTCTTTTCAACTGAGTTCTCAGGACGCACACACAATTTTAGGCTACTGTGGAGAAGGGAACGAGAGCTCCCTGTACTGTGGAGTACTCCGGTTGGTCGCTAGCAAGCTTGAGTAGCATGATGTTGTCACGCCGCCTGTGTAGGGACACACTGAGCAGCGAGTGCTTTGTCAGGATAATGGGGAGAGGGGAAATTTTTTCTTTTTAATTTTTTAGGGGGGCTAAAGACCATTTACATACGGGGGGTAATTTTTCCCTATACCTATTTTGGGTGAAAAATATACCCTACAATGGGGGCCCCTATACACCTATAACCTACTGGGGGATATATACCTACCTACATACCGAAGAGCCCTATTGTAGTTCACAAGAGTATCACAGGTTGCCAATGGAATCCTCTTCCAATCATCTATGACAACATGATGTAGCTGGTGGATGTTAGAGATTTGCCTCCTCTCCCTTCCTTTTGAGGTTTCCCCCCACGATGCTCGTGGGGCTTAGGTCTAAAGGGACATGCTTGGCCAGTCCAGACCTTTTACCCCTTTTTTCTTTAGCAAGGCAGTGGTGTGTTTGGGGTCATTATAATGTTGAAATACTGCCCTGCAACCTAGTTTATGAAGCAAGGGGATCATGCTCTGCTTCAGTATATCATGTTACTATTAAATTCATTTTTTCCCTCAAGAACGTACCCGGGCGCTCTCATGCAGCCCCAAACCATGACACTCACCACCATGCTTGACTGTAGGCAGAATAAACTTGTCTTTGTACTGCTCATCTAGCCACCACACACACTTGACGCCATCTGCCCCATAAAGTTTTTTTTGGGTTGGGCAGACCTCAAACATGTTCCGTGATCCTGACCTTAGTCTGCTTGTCTTTACAAACTTTTGAGGGTTTTTCTGTACTTTTCCTTCAGAAGAGTTTCCTTCTGGCAACAGCTATGCAGACCAATTTGTGAAGTATGTGGCAATTTTGAGCTCTGACAGGTTTTATCCCCCCCCCCTTTAACCTTGCGTACTCATACTCTTTTTATAAAAGGGCAATCTCTGGATATATGTGAGCATTGCACTCAGCTTTTTTGGTTTGATACACGAGGCCTACTCTGGGGGAACCTGTCTTATTAAAATGCAGATGATCGGGGCCACGTGCTGCGCTATTTTTGGGGTTTTGGGAAATCTTCTAAAGCCTAGCCTGTTTATGTACGCAACAATTTTTTTTTTTCAGATCCTAAAACGTTCTCTGCTTGAGGTGCATGTTAAATTTCCCAGAGCCATTATGAGAGAGTGTGAGAGCGAAAAAACACAAACTTTAACACATCGTCCCCTTCACACCTGAGCCTTGTAACACTAAATTAGTCACATGACACAGTAAAGGGCATAATTTGCCATTTTCATTTAAAGGGTGTACTCACTTTTGTTGCCAGCATTTTAAGAACTTGTGTCTGTGTGTTGAGTTATTTTGAGGACACACCAAATTTACATTGTATAGAAGCTGTGCGCTGACTACTTTAGTGTCATATCTTCAGTGTTGTCCCATGAAAAGATATTATACAATATTTAAAAAAATGTGAAGGGTGTACTCACTTTTGTGAGATAATGTATATGTCTGCAGAGCGTTTGGGGTTGAACGGGATTTACCACTATCTGGTTACTGTGTGGCGGTAATATGTCTGCAGAGCGCCTGAGTACTAGTCACATGTGGTGGTTGCATTTGATCTGACAGTATTGTCCTTAAAGGGATTTTCTTGCTACAAAGATCATAGTTCAAAAGGAGGGGGAGCCAAAATCTAAGCATGTCCGTCCTTGGTTACCATAAGCAAAGTGCTATGATTTAGGGGCAACGGTTTTGTTTAGTGCTTGTGAAACAAGTGAGGCTTGGTCGGGGTTTCACCCCGGTCCCACCCCGGTTGTAATCGAGAAGGCGTTGAGGGGAAAAATGCAGGGAAAAGGTCGGAACGGGAGCCGCAGAGGGGAAAAAGGGGAGGGGTCCCCGCCAATCAGTGGTAGGGGAGGGTTGCATTTGGGGATGGTCCCCCCCGGGCAGCAAAATTTGTGGGAGGTAAGATGTTGTGTGCGGGGTTGGTCACTGACAGCATCGGGTAGGGGAGGTATGTGTGCGGGGTTTTGGGCACTGACAAGAATCATGGTAGGGGGAATTTACATGCGGGGTTTATCACTGGAAACGATAAAAGGCCCGCACAAAAAAAGAGATCAGTGCAATCCCATGTAAACACAAAAAAAATAAACCCTATAGTTTTTTTCTGCAGATCTGTAGAGTCAGAGGGTGTAAAAATCTGCAGGTATTCATGTGTAAGAGAGACAGAGAAAAAAAATATTCTTTCCCCGATCCTGAATGTCAAATTTCCCATTAAATTTCAAAAATATTGAGAGACGAGAAATGAGATTACATTTGGGGTTTCACTTGCTTTTACTTCCCAAAGACAGCTAAGAACCTTTCCCTTCCCCCGGTCACACAAATCATTTTTTACATGCACACTTTGGGGCATGTTTTGCAGAGAGAGAAAATACGCCCCGTGGGGGGAAAAAAACATGCCCCTTATTTTTAGAAGTCTCCTTAGCAACCGTATAAACGGCTGCCAAATGTGAAACGAAATACCCCTTTAAGTAGTAATATTTTTGGCTCTTGGTATTGCAAGATTTTTTTTCTAGTAATAATAAAATATGTGTTATATATTCTCCATGTATAGGTAATATTCTTCGGTAACTGCATGACTGTTATTTATAAGGTATTACACTATTTTACATAGATGAGTGCTTTAGAAAAAGCAAATATGTCAGCACTGATTTTCATTATACAATTTACTATGGAGGTGATGGACAATATCGATATGGAATAGGTGGAAAACTAGTGACAGCAACATACTGTACTTTTTTTCTCTGTAAAAATAAAGAATATGCAGAAGTTCACGATGAGGCGTGAAAAATGCAGTCTAAAGCCAGCCCTGTTAAGCAAAACATAACACAGAGGCAGGGCCGTTCCTAGGGGCGGGCGAGGCGGGCGATCGCCCGGGGCGCCGGGGGTCCGTCACCCCAAAGGGGGGTTCTGGCGCCCGCCCGTCCCCGGTTAGCCAGGGTCTGCACGGCTGTTGTAAAGGGGTCTTCACACAGCTTATTTCGGAACGGATTTTCGCCGTATTTCGATCGTAAAAACCTTTTTGAAATCAGCTGAAATAAGTTGCAGGGCCCTTTAATATTTTGGTTTTATGGGAAATACGGGCGTCGTTGACGAATTTTTCCGGGGCCTATTTGCCGTGCGGATTTTTCGGCGCAAAAACCCCCGGAAAAAAAAAATTTGGGATGTCAATCATTGGATGGATTTTTCAACAGATTTACCCCATAAATGAAAAGGGGATTTTTAAATTCTCGCGAAATTGTGCCAAAACTAAGTGACATTATTTGGAATTTTTCGGTACGGGTTTACGATCGGCAATCCGTCTAAATTTCTTCTGAAAAAAAGCCGTGTGAAAACAAAGCCTAACAAAGCACTGCACAACTTGTTGGAGCTGCCGGAAAAGGGAGGGGGGCAGGACGGATCGCTCCCCTCCTGCCTCATCCCCTGTATGTTTTGGCGCTCAGAGGCGCTGATACTTTCACACGTCAAGGCGGCGCATGGCTTTCCCCAGCCCCCTGCGACGCTGTCTTGGCTCCCGTCCCAGAGACCCCCGGGGGTTGGGGTAAGCGGGGTGATACGTCATGCCGCTTTCATTGAATCCCGGTTCCAGGGACCTGGACACCTATGGGGATCCTGGAAAAGGGAAGTGAGTTTTTTATTTTTATTACCTTTTAATACAGGGGGGAAAAAAAGGGATACAGGGGGAAAAAAATGATACAGGGGGGAAAATGGCTACAGGGCAAAAAATGGCTACAGGGGGGGCAATGGCTACAGTGGGCCCAAAACGGCTACGGGGCAAAACTGGTACAGGGGCAATGGCAGGGCTACAGGGGCAAACTGGTTCAGGGGGCCAACGCAGGGCTACAGGGGGCAACGGGCTACGGGCAAAAATCATGGCACAGGGGGCAATTTCATGGCTGTTTGGGGGTACCTGGTTCGGGGGGGTATTACGGGCTAAGGGGAAACCATCTGTTACGGGGGCAATATCAGGGTGCTGGGGCTACTGTTTTTTACAGGGGGGGATTACATGGCTACAAGAGAAAACTATCTAAAGATGTGGTGCAATTTGGCCTAGGAAAAAAAAACGGCCCCGGGCACAGAGGGCCGTGCCTATTGTTTTAGGACCCTTTAAAAATGCCCCTTAGCGAGCCACTTTTAAACATGAGAAGACATGAGTTTGTCACTGGTTATGTTAGTACAATGTGTTATCTGTGGTTAATCTGAGTAACTGATAGTTGCTGACATTTATGGGGGTAAAAAAAAAAACAATTACAACCGTACTAAAACACCAAATACAACCAGTATGATGGGATGGAAAACCTTCCCCATGTACTTATTGCAAAATTTTTGGGGGGACACTCCTTGAAATATTACACCCTGTGGGATATTAAGCTTTGCTTGTTTACATATGAAAAAAAACACAAAAAAAAAAACAAATGGAAATTTAAATTGATTTTTTCACAGTCTTGTATCTCCACTACCTGATGAGAAGCCGCTGCTTACATTGCACAGTTACAGTATCTATACATGAAATCACATACAGCCTCAATCTATCTTATGGGCTAGAGGCAATTATTCCTAGCAAAGAAAATATAGTTGGTCTGTGCATTCGTTCTCTTATTATTCTAGTTTTGCTTCATCTTTTGCCAAACATAGCATTCTGAGCAGGCTTTTGGCTTTTCTTGCTGTAAGAAAAAAACAATAAGCAGATAACACAGGAGAATATCCAGAGAAACACAATGTCTTACGTCTTCAGCACCGCTTAATTGCATGGGTGTAAAGGCACTAGAAAGAATATACCGGTAGAAAGGAGAAACCAGAGGAGCGACAGCTATTCTGCTAATTCCCCACACATATTTTTTTGTAAAAATTTTTTTAAAACAAATTTTTGTGTGTTCTTGGATATAAAAAATTCCCATTAATAACAAAAAGCAAAAAATACCCCAAAAATTCGTTTTTAACCCCTTCCCTGCTGCCATAAAAGGCAACTATTTGATATTAACCCTTTGTGTTCATTTTTGTATTCAGGTTTTCTTTAACAAAAGGGGAAGTCTCAGAATAAAACTCCCCAAAGAATACGATTATGGGGCTTAGTTTAGTTGATAAAGCCCAAATATGCCAGAATTGGCACTCACCTGCACTGTCTGTTAAAGTGATTGTGTCATCCGGGTGTAGCAATTAGCAAATATTAACTTGGCAGATAACTCACCATGATACCACAGCACTAAGGCTATGTTCACACGGGGTAATTTTCAGCGGCATTTCGCCACTTTTTTTTCGCTTAAATAGGGCGATAGAGTGGAAATTAGGGGAAAACCATGTTTTCTACAGAACTATGGATTAGCCTTTCCCCCGCCCGTAAAATTACGATGTTTTGCCCGCGGGGAGATAAGTGACATGTCAATTACTTGCGCCAAATATGCACCACAAGTAATGAATGTCTATGGGGCCGCGTATTAGTGCGAGCTCCCGACGATTTACTGCGGTGCGTACTGTATGCGTCGCAGTACATCGTGTGAACATGGCCTAAAAGTTATCTCAACTTTTTAAATACTTTTGTTGTGATCTAAGAACAGATAACATGGAAAGCTATCATGGTCAAGTTAAACTTTTCTACATCTGTATGATCATAGACCCCAGGGCAAATGCAATAGGGCCACATCTACCATGTGCCATTTATAATACTAGTTTTCTGATGATAGGGGGGGGGTTTAAGGGGGGGGGAAAAAAAAGGGTTTTTGGGGGGGGGGGTTTAAATTTTTTTTTGTTTGGGTTTGGGGTTGTATTTGAAAAAGGAAATTTTAATTTAATTTAAAAAATTTAGGGGAAGTTGTAATTTTTAAAAATAGGTTTTGTTGGGGGTGAAGTGGATGGGGAATGTAAAGTTGTTTCAAAAAAGTGAAAATTTAAAAATGAAATATTTTTTAAAATTTTTTGAAAAAAAAAAAAATTTTTAAAAAAAAGGTATAAAGGATTGTTTTTTTTTTATTAGTGGGGAAAAAAATTGTAAACCAGAAATCTAAAAATATTCAACTAAAAAAGGTTTTGGAAAAATTTTTTAGTGAGCTTTATTGTTAAAATAGGAATCACAATGTACTATTGTTTTTTTCAGAAGTGATATTTCTTTGACAAATACTGTAAAAAACCCGTTGGGGGAAGTTAAAAGGCTATTGCAGGGTCTACAGTACGCCCCGCAATTACGCCGGGTGTTCGGGAGCTCGCGCCGTTCGGCGCTTACTCCAGCGATGCGGGGGGAGGGGAGCGGCAGCCCGGCAGCCCAATAGAATGTCATGTCAAATGACACGTCACTTATCTCCCCGCGCGTCGTATTGTGCGCCCAGGAAGAGGAGGGGTAACCCCTTTTTCTCTATAGAACTGGGATTCCGTAATTATGGAGACATTTCGCTCGTATTAGAGCGCAGTACACTGCAAAATACGCGGCAAATTGACCCCAGTTTAAGCCATGTGGACAAAGCTTTAAGCTCCATTTGAAAAACACCACCCAGAATGGTGCTAAAAAATAGTTGTCTATGGGGGGGATCTCTCAAAGGAGATGGCCAGTGTATGGTGAAACTGAAAATCTGTTTCCAGACAAGGGAAGATATTCTGAAGGGATTCATATTTTGGAAAGGTTTCACTGTATAAATGTATTGAATGTTTAGAGTAGGATTCTGATTGGAGACATTAATGGTATTTGTGGCCGTGGTGGGATTCTTTGGCCTATACCTGAAGAACTGGGTCCCATGACCTATGTTTAACAAACAAGGAAAACTGTTTTCGCTTACTGCAAAGACAGAATCCAGCTCTTATCTCTAAAACTGGAAAGATGCGTAAAAGAAACTAAGCGTGAACTTCCTCTTAAAAAAGTATTTTATTCCAAAAGACTAACTACGCATTTTGTTATGCACACTTATGCGCTCTTCTTCAAGATTCTGTTGTTGCAGTAAGCGGTAGCAGTTTTCCTTATTTGTTAATTACACCAGCTCCCATTGATTCAGGGCTTTGGCGTAGAACCCGCTGTAACTACCTGGATAATACCTACCGAGGATTTGGATACATGTCAGGGTGCTTTCACACAGTGCAGTTTTGGTGCAGTTTTAACTGTGCTCCAATTAAACTGCCTTTATTACCAGCAAGCTTCACAGAGCTCCGCTTCTCTCCTATCATATCACCCTATATATCACAGAGCTCATCTTCTCTCCTCTGTCATATAACCCTATATATCACAAAGCTCAGCTCCTCTTCTCTATCATATAACATGTATTCCACAGAGTAGATCTTCTCTCCTCTATCATATAATCTTATATAACACAGAGCTCAGCTTCTCTTCTCTGTCATATAACCCTATATATCACAGGGCTCAGCTTCTCTCCTCTATCATATAATCCTATATATATCACAGAGCTCAGTTCCTCTCTATCATATAATCCTATATATATATATTACAGAGCTCAGCTTCTCCCTCTCTATCATATAACATTATATACTGTATCACAGAGCTCAGCTTCTCTTCTCTATCATAACACTGTATTTCACAGAGTACATCTCCTCTCCTCTAATATTTAATCTTATATAACACAGAGCTCAGCTTCTCTCCTCTATCATATAACCCTATATATAACTGAGCTCAGCGTCTCTCCTTTAACATATAACCCTATATATCACAGAGCTCAGCTCCTCTCCATCTATTATATAACCCTAAATATCACAGAGCTAAGCTTCTCTCTATCTTATAACCCTATATATCACAGAACTCAGCTCCTCTCCTCTATCATATTACTAGAGATGGGCGAATCAATTATAACAAAGTGGAATTCGTTTAGAATTTCAGGAAAACTTCGATTCTGAACGAAGTCGAAGTTTGGGGTACTTCGTGTGAACGAAGTGTGCTTTTGATTGATAAAATGGCTGCAAGCACATGGCGTTACATGGGGCATAGAACTCTGGTAGGAAGAAGGGCATAGCTCTACATACATGTGCAGAAATGAACCAATCAGAGACCGGCGGGATTCTGTGACGTCACCGCACTATATAAGTCCGGGCGCGACGCTGGCAGCTCATACCGCTCTCACTGTACTGATTAGGGAAGGTGCTGCCGCGGCTGATTGTGATAGCTGATACTAAAAGAACTCATTTTTTATACAGCGATTTTTGGGGGTTGTCACAGCTTGTCTCAGAGACTGCTTCTCTTAACGTTCTAAGTCTGATTTTGTGGGGTATTGGAACTGAAGTCCAGTGTGTGTCCAATGCAGCTGCATATACATTTTAATGCTATCTGCTCAGTTCTTCAGCACTTTGAAAATCCAAGGGTGATCTAAGCCTGTTCCTTTTGTTTTCATTTAAAAAAACAGCATTTTTACAACCCAAAATACCATTTAAATTTTTTGGTTTTGCTCATTTTTTTTTGCAAAATTTTAGATCCGGGGGTTTTAAATTTAAAGCGTTGTTCTGCTGTTGTGGTCAGTAAAAAAAAACAATCCTTTTTCCCCGGGCCAAAAAAAATTTTTTCATGTAGCAAAATTCATAACCAAAGGGTTAATTACAAGTTTCTCTGTTTTTGTGTCCCGTAAAATCCCACCCATTGTAACACCTACAAAGCTGGAAATTTTTTTGGTTCCTTTTCCCTTTTGCCAATTTAGATCCGGGGGTTAAATTAAGCTTGTTCGCTGCTGTGGTCAGTAAAAGAAACGTTTTTTTTTCCCCGGGCCAAAGAAAAAAATTTTTGCCTGTAGAAAATTTTCAACCCAAGGTTTAAATTTAAAGCTTTTGTGCTTTTTTTTAAATCAGTAAAATCCCACGTTTTTTTAAAGGGCACATACAAGTAAATTTTTCCTGCCCATTTGTGGACCCAATTTTATACCCAAAGGGTTCCCCAAAGCTTCTAAGGGGGTTTTCATTTGGAGTCAAAAACAGGGTGTGTTTTTTAATATAAAATTCTTATCAAACATGTCTGTACTTTTTTAGAACAAACAGTATGTCAAAAAAAGGAGGGGGCAGGCCTTCCCCCTGCGAGGGGCAGGGGCCCAACAAAACATTCATGGAGCACCCCAGGTCGCAGCACAGCAAGGGGAGTCGCAGCGGGGGCCCACTCGGTGGGGCCAGAACGGGCCCTTTCATTTTAGGGCCCAAATGTGTTTTTAAGAAAACCCAATGGTTCTTGTTTGGGTTTGGGCCCAAAGGTCATCCACTTCCCCCCAGAGGGAATCTGAAAACCCCTAGCCAAACCCGGGGGGAACGCAGACAAAACCCTTAGTTGGCATGGCCCGGGGGCGGATCACGGCCCTCACATGTCCCCCAGCCCCGTCTCTGTCCCATCCGGTTTTCCCCAGCCAGAGATCTACTATGTGGTCGGGGGCAGCGCCACTATATAGCGAGGGTGAACAAAATTTTAGGAGGGGATCGCGCTACTTGGCCGCGAAGAAAAAGGGGCCAATATCCCCTTTCTTGCAGTAGGGGGCCAAAATATAGATGTGAAGAGTGGCATGGGAGGGGCATGTTTTTGAGGGGGCCCCCCTCTGCATGCAAAGACCGGTTTATAGGAAAAGCCCGTGACGATGAAACACAAATAGATAATGAGTAGCCGACCGCCCCCTTGGAGCCCGGGTTTAAAACAAGGGGCCCCCATCATCGCAGGGGGAAAAAGGGGGTACTTGCGCTTTAGGGAGCAGCGCCCGCCAGCAAGTGGGTTGTGTGGCCGGAGTGAACAGGGTAGCAGTAGTGTTTAGGGGCGGGACCCAAACGGCCCCAAGGGGCAGAAAACCCACTTTTTCAGGCCCAAAAAAGTAGAGGGAAGGGGCTAGCGAGGCAGCGGTGGTAGTTTCACTTTAGTGCGGGGCGTTTGGGGGTTTAAAAACAGCTACTCGGCGGTGTGGCGTTCTTTTTCAAGAAAAAGGGGAGCCGAAATGGGGAGAATGTAGAATCTGTGGGCAGAAAAAAATGAAGCGTGGCCAGGGGGGCTAAAAGTTGGCACCACGGCCCCCGCTTTAACACATGCAGCGTCACCACCGGGGGCCGGGAGGGAAAAGTGGCTCAGATGTGGTTCCCCGTTTCCTTGCAGCCAAATAAAGGGCCCCACCACCTCTGCAGAAGGGGGCTGTTTCTCTTTGCCATAAACTTTCCCTTCCCGATGCCCCCTGCTCCTGCTACTCATGGGGCCAGCAGACTTCAGCAAGGCCAAATTTGAAAGAGAAAACATATGCGCTAACCCATCCAAGGTGCAGCAGCGCCCGGGGCCCCGTCCAATTGTTGGACTCGTCCCTCCCTTTCCAAATGGTGGACCTGCCCCATTCAGAGAACTAATGGCTTGTGGGCCGGGGGGGGGGGGGGGGGGGTGGAGAGTTCCAAGTCGTAATTTTTTCCAAAAAGGAGTACCACACTTCAAAAATAGTAGAACAAGGGGGGTCAGTCATAGCTTATCGGTTGTTTTCCCAAGGGGCACGGAAAAGCAGACGTCGGAGTTGTAACTGCGGCAGGGCCCGTACTTTTCCCTTTTTGGCCACTGGGGGAATGTGTTCCTGCCCCGGCACACCAACAACTTGGGCAGGAACGCCCCTTTTCCTCCCGTTGTCAAACTGCGGTCCTGCGTCAATGTTCCCTCCTCCCCCACCACCCCAATCTCAGCCTCCCCAAAGTACTGCTCCAATCATACCAGATTGTGGGCACAGCGGGTCAGCAGTTCTACACCCGGGTTGCCTCGGCAACGAAGTCAACGGGGGAAAATCTGCAGCAAGAATCGATGTGTGGGCTTTCTCCGGCCAACGCAAAAAGGAAACCCTGGAGAGGGAATGGGGGGTAAATGGTGTCCGCGCTGCACCGAGGGGGGATGGTCCATCCGCCCTGCATGGACATGTGTTCAATCGGGTTTGTGAAAAGGTTCCTAAAGTCTTCCCCCCTATTTTCAAAAAATTCTGAAAATGGCCGGGAAAACTGTGCATGCATTTCATCCATTCCTACAAAGCCAGGAACACCCTCCTGAGTTGCAGGGGCGAAGGGCCCCCCCAAACACATCTGATATCCCGATGTTTCCACCCTTTGGAAAATTCCACCCTTTCACATGTTGGACCATGTTGAACAGAGAAAGGCCAGTAAGTTTTTTTTTGATGACCCAAGGGGGACAGGAAAACCCCCCTGTGTAATTTTTGATGCACCCAGGGGCCAGCTCATGCATGACACCTCCCTTTTTGCTGACGCCATTAAAGGAGGGGGACGTTATTTGTCAGTCGCCGGGGACAAAGGAATGAATAATCTTTCCCAATGCTTCATGCCCGGGAAACAGATCCCTAAAAATTTCTGCCCTGGGCGGGACTGGAGACATGGCAAATACCCCTCAGGGCCACGACTCCGGGGGGGACTGAACTGGAGGATGAGGGGGAAACTTTTGGGAGCAGAACTTTGTCTTTTGAAATGCGTGGATTTTCTCCCCAGGTAAAGAGAGGAGGAGAAGGGAAAGCACTGGGAGGAGGTAGAGGAGATGGGGGAAGACGAGGCAGATGATCTGCAAGCACCTTTGGCAGTATAAAAGGGAGATGGAGGCAGGGAGGGGCCCCCGAGTCACTTTGCAGATGGCCCCCAGCATTTCGATTTGCCTGGGTAGTGACAGCCGAATAGTCACCCCTCCGGCAGGGGGGAGGAAAAATTTTGGCTCTCCACCCTATTGGACCCCCCGCTACCCCGGGCCAAAAGGGAACCTTTTTCCCGCGCTGAGAGGGGACAAACTCAAAATTTCGTAGGGGAAAACCCCCCAATCATTTGGGCCCCTGCCTATGTGCGGGATCGCCCTCCTCTGAAGGTCTGAAAAAACCCCCGGGGGGTTTTCAGCGCTCACGTACTACTTGCGGGGTTTTTCTGGTGGGAAGGGGGGGGGTTGGGGCAGTCCACTCCATCGCAGCAACCTAAGTCTGGAGTCCTGATGAGGGTTTCCCTTTACCCGCCTAGTGGGGGAGGGGAGTCGCCCGCAGCAGCAGCAGGGGGCCTGGGCAGTCCCCGAACCAAAAAGGTGGTGGCCTTCTTGGGGCAGTACTCTGCCACCCCAGTTAGAAAATCCGCTGGAATACGGGCAGCCAAAAGGGGTGTGTGGCCGCAACTTGCCCCATTTGGGAGTGGAAAAACTGGGCCTGCCCGGCCAGTAGTGTGGCATCAGAGAGGGGTTCAGTGTGGCGGGGGCCATCGTTACCCCCAAAGGGGAACCCCCTTTTCCACGGGAAAAAGTGGGAAAGGACTGACCTTTTTTTCCCAAAATAATTTAGGCGTGGATCGGCCAGGATTTTCCCCACAACCCAAAGGCCCTTAGGTGTCAGACTACATCAGCTATGACGGATCACCCAAACTGTGAGAAATGAGTCTGGGTTCAAACTACCTGCCTCAGCCACTATTCTGATGCCGCCACCCGCCTGATGCCACACATCTGCTGACAGTTTCTCCATCTGCCATCAACCATCTTTACCAGGAACTGGTATTGCCACCCACCTCCACACTCTGTCATTGTGCCACTTTATGACCTCATGCTGCTGCTGCTGTTGCTGGTGCAGTGACAGCCACACTGTGTCATTGTGCCACTCTCTGACCTCATGCTGTTGCTCCTGTTGTCACCTCCACTCTCTGTCATTGTGTCACTCTGTGGCCTACTACTGTTTTGCCACCTCCAGAATGTCATTGTGCCACTGCCTGACCTCATGCTGCTGCTGTGGCTGCTGCCGTGCCCTCCACACTCTGTCATTGTGCCACTGTCTGACCTCATTCTGCTGCTGTGGCTGCTGCCGTGCCCTTCACACTGTGTCATTGTGCCACTCTGATGACTACTCCTGTTTTTGCCACCTCCAGAATGTCATTGTGCCACTTTATGACCTCATGCTGCTGCTGCTGTTGCTGGTGCCGTGACAGCCACACTGTGTCATTGTGCCACTCTCTGACCTCCTGCTGTTGCTCCGGTGGTCACCTCCACCCTCTGTCATTGTGTCACTCTGTGGCCTACTACTGTTTTGCCACCTCCAGAATGTCATTGTGCCACTGCCTGACCTCATGCTGCTGCTGTGGCTGCTGCCGTGCCCTCCACACTCTGTCATTGTGCCACTGTCTGACCTCATTCTGCTGCTGTGGCTGCTGCCGTGCCCTTCACACTGTGTCATTGTGCCACTCTGTGGCCTACTCCTGTTTTTGCCACCTCCAGAATGTCATTGTGCCACTTTATGACCTCATGCTGCTGCTGCTGTTGCTGGTGCCGTGACATCCACACTGTGTCATTGTGCCACTCTCTGACCTCATGCTGTTGCTCCTGTTGTCACCTCCACTCTCTGTCATTGTGTCACTCTGTGGCCTACTACTGTTTTGCCACCTCCAGAATGTCATTGTGCCACTGCCTGACCTCATGCTGCTGCTGTGGCTGCTGCCGTGCCCTCCACACTCTGTCATTGTGCCACTGTCTGACCTCATTCTGCTGCTGTGGCTGCTGCTGTGCCGTCCACACTGTGTCATTGTGCCACTCTGGGCCTACTCCTGTTTTTGCCACCTCCAGAATGTCATTGTGCCACTGTATGACCTCATGCTGCTGCTGCTGCTGCTGTTGCTGGTGCCATGACATCCACACTGTGTCATTGTGCCACTCTATGACCTCATGCTGTTGCTCCTGCCGTCACCTCCACTCTCTGTCATTGTGCCACTCTGTGGCCTACTACTGTTTTGCCACCTCCAGAATGTCATTGTGCCACTGCCTGACCTCATGCTGCTGCTGTGGCTGCTGCCGTGCCCTCCACACTCTGTCATTGTGCCACTGTCTGACCTCATGCTGCTGCTGTGGCTGCTGCCGTGCCCTCCACACTGTGTCATTGTGCCACTCTGTGGCCTACTCCTGTTTTTGCCACCTCCAGAATGTCATTGTGCCACTTTATGACCTCATGCTGCTGCTGCTGTTGCTGGTGCCATGACAGCCACACTGTGTCATTGTGCCACTCTCTGACCTCATGCTGTTGCTCCTGCTGTCACCTCCACTCTGTCATTGTGTCACTCTGTGGCCTACTACTGTTTTGCCACCTCCAGAATGTCATTGTGCCACTGCCTGACCTCATGCTGCTGCTGTGGCTGCTGCCGTGCCCTCCACACTCTGTCATTGTGCCACTGTCTGACCTCATGCTGCTGCTGTGGCTGCTGCCGTGCCCTCCACACTGTGTCATTGTGCCACTCTGTGGCCTACTCCTGTTTTTGCCACCTCCAGAATGTCATTGTGCCACTCTCTGACCTCATGCTGCTGCTGTGGCTGCTGCCTTGACCTCCACTCTCTGTCATTGTGCCACTCTGTGGCCTACTCCTGTTTTTGCCACCTCCAGAATGTCATTGTGCCACTGCCTGACCTCATGCTGCTGCTGTGGCTGCTGCCGTGCCCTCCACACTTTGTCATTGTGCCACTCTCTGACCTCATGCTGCTGCTGCCGTGACCTACACACTGTGTCATTGTGCCACTGTCTGACCTCATGCTGCTTCTGTGGCTTCTGCCATAACCTCCACACTGTGTTATTGAGCCACTCTGTGGCCTACTCCTGTTTTTGCCACCTCCAGAATGTCATTGTGCCACTCTCTGACCTCATGCTGCTGTGGCTGCCACCGTCACCTCCACACTCTGTCACTGATGTTGCCACCTGAGCTCTCAGCTTGTTTTTTTTCCAGCTGGCGCTGCCATGACTTTATCAGGCTACATTCCCGCTTTAGTTTTTTGGTCAGTTTTGCCCTCTTAAGTGCCCAGGGAATTTTATAGTGAAGCGATTCTAAGAGCGGCGGCGGTCATATGCGTGTCATACTAAAACACAACATTGTATGAAGACCAAACCAAGCTCCCTCTGCATATTTAAGCACATGGCACAACGTTCTACAGCACCCTGCAGGCTCTGTGCGGCCTGGAAATAGCTGTTTTTTAACGCGATTCGTCCCGAAGTAATTCGGAACTAAGTTATTTTTGTCTGGAAATTCGGCGAAGTCACTGAATCGAATTTCTGAGAAATTCGCCCATCTCTACATATTACCCTATATATCACAAAGCTAAGCTCCTCTCCATTACCATATAATCTTATATATCACAGAGCTAAGCTCCTCTCCTCTATCATAAAACCCTATATATTACAAAGCTCAGCTTCTCTCCTCTATCATATAACCCTATATATCACAGAGCTCAGCTTCTATCCTCCATCATATAACCCTATATATCACAGAGCTCCGCTTCTCTCCTCTATCATATAACTCTATATTTCACAGAGCTCAGCTTCTCTCCTCTATCATAGAACCTTATATATCACAGAGCTCAGCTTCTCTCCCTCTATCATATAACCCTATATATCGCAGAGCTTAGCTTCTCTCCGTTATCTTATTTCCCTATACTGTGTATTACAGAGCTCAGCTTCTCTCTCTTCTCTCTCTCTCTCTCTCTCTCTCTCTCTCTCTCGCTCTCTCATATCCTGCTCTCAAATAAGGTAGCATAAACCAACTGAAATATTAGAGGTTTGCATAACGTAATTTTTCTTGTGAACTGCTTTAAAGACAAAGCAGCACAATCTAATATAATGGGGCAATCCACTCAAAATGTCTGTCTATTTGTATCAATAACGGATGTGATTTTTTACCTATACTCACTATTTGTCCTTAGAAGCGTGCTGGATCACCGCTTATTGTGGCGTCCGGAGATAACACCTGTGGAGTTTATGTATCTTAACTGCATCCTGGTGAATTCCCAAAACTATAGAATGCCCCCTTTTCAGTAATGGAAATCTTCACCACTGCATTGTAAGGGAAAGGTTATTGTAATCACTGAGTCTTTGCTCGGAATGTTATATTAGGGATTACTAGTGACAGAAATCCCAGATTAGGGACAAATAACCCCTATGGTCAGGAAATTGTTGGTGTTTTGAGCTTACAGTTTAGGACCTCTTGGTATGTATCCATGAAAGGTCAGAAGACCTTTTCCTTTCTTTTTTTTTTTTTGCTGGATTTTGTCTTTAGAAGATGAACCATTGCATCGGGAACCCATTTACAGAACACTAGCTCCCATGAAAACAGCCCATATTTTTGCACAAGGTGTAGCCAATAACTAAATTTCATTTCTCCGTTTCATTTCTTTTTAGCTATGACAATTCTCCTTTAGTAAAGATAGCTAAATGCAAGGCTTAGGACGGGTTTACACCCAAAGTTGACAAAGTTGACACTGACTTCTACAGTGCAACCTTGTGCTATCTGTGCCCCTGATAAGTAACACACATTTGACCAATCAGACATGAGCACCCTCTTTTATTGCCCCAGGTTGCATTTCTCATGATCACATATCCATTGTAGGCTGTCAGTGGTGGACCGGGTTCACTGACTAGTCTGTGGCTGTGTAACCACATATATACCAAGCTGTGATGCACTGTGTGTTCTGTCTGACAGCATTAACCTTTTCATCACTCTGTGATTCAGTAGTTTTCTGTATGTATATCAATCATACCTATTACATGTTTATTTAGCTTGGCTGGAGGGATTTAGATGCAGAGAAATATGCAAACAGAAGGCTTGGCTGTGAAGTGTTAATCCTCTTGCAGAATCTGTGAAATTTTAGTATGTTTAAATGTTACGACTTGCCCGGCTAAATCTTTCTGGCTTTAATCTGTGAGATTCTAAAATACAGAAACTTGTGAGAAGCAAGTTCCATGATATTTGGCGCCAGCACCAATCAACTTGTGGAGACATTTCTTGCACTCTATCCCACAGTGAACACTGTCACAGAAATAGCAAACTACTTTTTTTTTTCTTCTGTCTACGAAACTTTTGCATTGGAATGATGACGATAGTTCACGCCAAAAATTCACATAGACAAGGTGATACATAAGGATGCAAGCCCGCGCTGTGAACAGAGAACTGATTAGGCTTTTTGTGAATCGCTGCCAAGCACAACAAATGTGTCGTTACATCCTTGCCTGATGCAGTTCACATGTGATGACGTTCCAGTGTGGGAAGTGAAGAGATGAGAGGCAAAAGCTGTGTTTGGATTACACATTCCTCCTAATTTTATCTCAGGCTTTTTCTGCCTTCTTTTTTTTGCTAAATAAAATTGCTTAGAATATGCTCCCGGCAGCCGACCGAAAAAAAGTTGTTACTTTTACTTGTTATGTACACTTTGTAATTAGTATAATATTTAACAGTGATAGTGTTTTCTGTATACTTATTAATGATCCTAAAACTGGATTCATATACTACATTTTTATTACCTTTAAACTCCCCTCCAAAGGTCCTACTGTCCAAATGGGGTTCCAGTGCCATTGTATTGGGAGGTGCAGGTTTATTTAGGGAGCTAAAAGCTGAATATATGGACTAAAAGAGTCCAAGGTTATGTGCACACAGTGTGTTGAATACGTCTTTACAATACATTTTATGTATTGCGTTAAACGTATCCAAAAATGTACCATAAGGTTTTGTACATTTTAGAATACATTTCCTGAACCACAAAAATATATCTCTATGGTTTCTATTGAATTTTTATAAATCTTTGAACGAATCTATTTTACGCAATGCAAAAACATTTTACATTGAAATCAATGCAATCACACTTGAACATAGTTAAAGATAACCTGTCACAAAGGTTACGCCCCCCCCCCTGCTGAGGGCAGCACAAGCTAGTGACAGACATGCTGTTTCCAGCACTGTGCCCCTTATTCTGTAAGATGCAGCAGTTTTAGAGCATTTACCCCTTTTAAGCCAGGAAGAGTTACCAGCAGCTCTAGGGTTAAAACATGCATGTCGTATCGAGAGAGTCCACAGGGTGGGCCCAGAGGGCAGTGTGTCTCAATCCCCCAAATTGCCCAACTGACCAAGAAACCGTACCGTCATTATGAAGTTCTTGGACTTTAATGACAAATCAGAAATCCTCAGGGCATACCGTAGGTTAAATGCCCCCTTACTTATAAAAGGCCATCAAGTTCTACTGTTTGAGGACTTTTTCGCTGATGTCTCCCAACGCCGCAGAGCATTTAGCAAGATCTGTACGGCACTCTTCAAACGAAAAATTTGTTTCCAAATTTTATATCCGGCGACCCTCAAGGTGCTGGTGCCAAACGGACCTCCTCGCTTCTTCACCTCTGTAACTGAGGTGGAGCGCTCTCTCTCCAACTTTCTGGACTCAGAGGTCTCTTCTGGACTTTCCAGGTTGCCGTCCGGAGATAGTAATTTTGAAATCTCCACTAAAAAGAGACAGAGGGACTCTCCATGGAACTCCTCGTCATCTCCTCCACCATTATCACCCAAGGAGCGACGCCAACCAAGAGAGGAGCCACGGTCAGATCATGCTCCAGACTGAGGACTATGGACTCCTTTTCTGGTACCAACGAGGCTCGGCAGAGTTCCTTGATGTC
This sequence comes from Phyllomedusa bahiana, assembly GCA_025379985.1. Lineage (NCBI taxonomy): Eukaryota > Metazoa > Chordata > Amphibia > Anura > Hylidae > Phyllomedusa > Phyllomedusa bahiana. The sequence goes on along the minus strand of JAODAL010044638.1, from coordinate 13,589 downwards.
CCTCTAGGGAATATCCTTTTAAGTTTCCTGGGTGTATCACTTTGGGTCACACCCCAGTTAACCCTCACAAGGGAACTCTCTCTGATGTGGTGGCCTACAGTTTTAGTCAATTAGGCCACGGAGCTTGGGTTTAGAGCCATCTAGATAGCTGGTGGGGGTTGTTGTTGCCATATTTTTTCTTGCTTGTTTATATTTCTCTGTTGCTGAAAAAAAGGGAGTCTCTGTTACGCAACAAAGGGAGGAAAGTATGGATCTCTGTTTGGCATTCCTGTTTGCTATTGTTACTTGGTTATCTATTCTGTTTTCTGCTAGTGCGATGCGATTCTTCTCTCATCCTCATGATGCTGCTGTTACCTCTAGGGCGATCTGGGAGTTCGGAGGTGGGACCAATCTGACCCACATGCAGCGGGCGAACCCCTAGCCTTATATTCTTAAAAAAAGTCCTTTTATGCGGATCATTTCATGGAATATAAAGGGGCTGTGTTCCCCTAACAAACGGATAAAGGTGATCCCGCATTTGAAGAAGCTGCGCCAGATATTGTCCTTTTGCAGGAGTCCCATCTCAGGTTGGAGGACTTCCAACGTCTTTAAAGGCTGTGGGTTGGTCATGTCGTCGGCTCTCCGGCAGTGGGGGGCAAAGCGGGGATCGTCACCCTCATACATAAAAATTTCACGTTCTATCTAGTCTCGCATGATCATGACCTGGAGGGGAGACTCTCTCACTTGGTCATCAGATGGGGAGGTAGGGAGATCAGTATTTACAATGTATATGGTCCAAATGGTCATAATTGGACTTTTTACCGGGAACTGGAGGCGAGGATATGTAATGATCAGGTTCAACAGCAGGTCATAGGCAGGGATATGAATGAAGTTCTGGACCCTATTATGGATAGACGAGGGGGCCCTTTAAGCGTGCAGCAGGGGGGGACTACTCAGCTGCCCGGGAGGAGGGCACTACAACACCTGATTGCCACCACTAGTCTCCATGACTGCTGGAGAGCAAAGAATCTAGACGAGAGGGATTTCACCTTTTTTTCCCCTGTGCACAAATCGTGGTCTAGGCTCGATTACCTGTTAATCTCTGACACCCTTGTCAACAGGGTAGAAGATGCCCAGATCAAGGACATGCTCATTCCTGACCACGCCCCAATTTCTTTGGACTTGGCAGACACGTTCCCGAGGGGTATGGACTTCATTTGGAAGTTTCCAGCATACTTGGCTAAAACGGACAGTTTCGCCGATATGGCCAAAGATTGGTGGATGATGTATGCCAAGGACAATGAAGTCCATCAAAATGATCCGATGCTTTACTGGGCAACCGCAAAGGCGGTATTACGGAGCAGGGTAATAGCCTATACTTCCTCCTATAGGAAAAATCTTAGGAGCTCCTACTTACAGGCCTCTGACATTGTTCGAGAAACTTATAAAGCATTTCTCCGAGACGGGTCAGACAAACATAGATTGAGCTGGGAAAAGGCCAAACGTGAGTTTGATCTTTGGGCTGAACGCAGGGAAGAAATACATAGATCATATATGCACTCTACCTTGTTCCAATATGGAAACAAGTCATGGAAACTCCTATCTAGACTTCTCAAAGATTCCCACAAACCCTCACACATCCCAGCCATCCGAGCAACCGATGGCTCCACAACTGCAGACCTGAAATGCATTAATGATACCTTTCGACAGTTCTACACTATGCTCTACTCCTCTGATGGTCAGTCTCACACATCTGATGGCCAAAACTTCCTGTCTAGAGTAAAACTACCCCGCTTGTCAGACTTGCAGAGGGACGCTCTGAATGATGATATTTCTGAATCAGAAGTCTCAGCGGACATCCACCAGTTAAAAACGGGGAAAGCGCCGGGCCCTGATGGGTTCTAAGCGGAATTGTATAAGATTTTAATAGACCAAATTGCACCAATCCTTACAAATTATTACAATTTGGTTCTTCACTCAGGGGTCCCTATGTCCAGAATCCGCTGCTGCCCGCCTCCTACAGGCCTACTTCACTTATCAATATTGGCCAGAAAATATAATCCAAAATCTTGGCGGACCGCTTGGCGAGATTTATGCCACAGCTGATCGGCCTCTCTCAGAGGGAGTTTGTTAAGGGGAGGGCAGCGGTGGGCAATATTAGGAAGGTCTTGGCGGTTCTGGAGCAGGTCCATCACAGGCCGGTGCCAGGAGCACAGCCTGCCCTGGTGGCCTTAGATGCAGAAAAGGCCTTTGACAACGTGCACTGGGACTGGCTCTGGCTTTTGCTGGACAGCATGGGAATTACAGGTGCTTTCAGGACCTATCTTTCGGCCATATATGATAACCCCACTGCCCAAATTCATACCCCAGGTTTCCTTTCCTCCCGGGTCCCACTCCAGAATGGTACCAGATAGGGGTGCCCGTTGTCTCCCCTTCTTTTAATTTAGCTCTTGAACACCTAGAAAGATTCTTAGAAGAGTCTGACCTCTTTTCGGGTGTCAGGCTTGGAGGAATGGAAATCAAGACCGCACTTTTTGCGGACGAACTGATATTAGTTATGTCCAATCCCCTGACACACCTTCCCAAGGTCTTTGAGGTTTTGCATCTGTTTGGTAAATTTTCGGGCTACAAGGTAAATGTTGCTAAGAGTGAGATTTTGGAACTAGGCTCCAGGTTGTCACCCTCGCAATGGAGCTCTCTGGGTATTGATATAGCACGTGCCCAAGGTCATATTTCCTACCTGGGACTAAAAATTGGCAGAACCCCGGACACGATATATAAATTAAATATCCCACCCATCATTGATAAAATTTCCCAGGATGTGAAACGATGGTCTTCTCTCCCGCTCTCATTGGCTGGCAGATGTCACGCTATTAAAATGATTTTTTTCCAGAAACTGCTGTATCCATTGCAAACTCTCCCTTTCTTATTCAGACATATTGATGTTAATAAGATCAACTCCTGCTTTTCTAAATTTATTTGGGCTGGAAAGAAACCGCGGATTGCACTATGGAAATTGCTGCTGCCCACTAGGGAAGGAGATTTGAATCTCCCAGATGTTAGAGGATACAATTTGGCCTGCCTGGCCAGGCACATGTTGGATTGAGTGTGGGGACGCAGTTCCTTCTCTAATTGGGACATAGAAAGAGAGCTCATGCTTCCCTGCCACTCCCAGGCCCTGTTTCACACTAGGTACCCCAAGCTGCTCGGCCCGATTAAATCCTCGGCTCTGATCCGCGACACACTAATGGTCTGGAAGGAAATCCGGAAGAGAACAGGCCTCTCTTTTGCGATATCTAGAGATATGCACTTATGGGGTCATCCGGAGTTCCCACATTGACAATCCAATTCTATGTTTCGTCTTTGGAGGGACAGGGATCTGAAGACTGCGGGCCAGCTAGTGCACGAAACATTGAATAGATGGCTCATGCCTAAGGAGATGCTTGAAAAATTCTTGCTACCTGGCGCGCATCTGCGTGATGCGTACCAGCTTTTCTACTTCTGCAGAAGCAGGTTAAAAGATATCTCAAAAGAGACAGTCTTAAATGACTTTGCCATTTTTGTCACTTCTCATAGGGACACTTGCACCCTCTCTGGTCTGTAAAATACTGTGAGATAATGGTGCCAGAGGCAGATAATTGCTCAGGTCTTCAAATTTTGGCAACGTCGTCTGGGCGATGCCCAAATTCCAGAAACTATTCTCAAAGGTTTTGGTGCGGTAAGTAGACATGTCATATGTGAGACTTGGCGGGAAACTTTTAAAAATAATTCACAATGCCATCTATGCCTTTAATTTGCCCTTATCCCAGGGCATTCCTGATAGAATTCAGCACTGCCCCAAGTGTGGTACTCATAAAACTGATCTCTGGAATGGCTTCTGGGCATGCAGTTCCTCGCAGCAATACTGGGACAGTCTTGTCCACTCCATAGGGGTTCATTTTGGGGTTAAACTACAAAAAAACGATGTCCTTTTGATATTTCACTCTCCCAGACCCCCTGAAGGCGACATGCGGGACTCTTCGAGGGGGAGGAGGACACGCCGGCCTATCCGGGAATAATAGACATTCCCCTGCTGACTGCAAAACGCTGCCTATTCCAGCAGTGGATCAAACCCACTTTGCCGTCACCTACCGGGGTCATGAAACAGCTGGAGGATTATCTGGTTGCTGATAGGCTCGAGACGGAAAGGCACAAGGAGGTACGCACCAAGGGTCTCTTTAAACGTTGTCGAACCTTTATTGAGTCTCACTATTCAGATAGGGAAATCAAGGCCCTGATGCAAGTATTCAAATACACAGGCTGGTACTGCAAGGAAGGGATAAGTTGAACTCTGGGGAGGCTTCAGGTGTGAGAGATATAATCACATTAGGTACATACAACTAGGTTGGCCCGAATTAAGGGGTTTCTAACAGCTGGTTCCAGCATATCATCAGGTTTTTTTAGTTGAGAGAAGATGCACGCACGCACGCACGGTGGTTTTCCTTTTTATATGTTGCATATGTTGATATCTGTATAGATTTTTTTTCCTTCTGTACTTGTTTCGCTCTGTACATGATGCCGCGATTGATAAGGCACTGGCCTGAAACACTTAATTCTGTTCTGATCTGTAACATGACAGAGTTGAATTGTTTTATAAAATAAGAAAAGCAAATAAAATGTGTTTAAAAAAAAAAAAAAAAAGAAAGAAAAGCGCATGAGTAGGTGTTAGCCCCACCCACCAAAGGCTAGTCCCGTCCACTGACAGCTATTCACATGTTTCTTCTTATTCAAAGTAACAGGTTTATCAGTTGAGGTGGGCGGGGCTAGCCTCAGATGGGCGGGGTTTGAAAAAAAACTGACTCTTTGAATGACTCTTCGAATGACTTTTCTGGCTGAAAACTGCAGATTTGAGCATTAAATACACGGAAACTTAAGCACCTTACAGAATAAGGGACACAGCACTGGAAACAGCAGGTTTGACACTAGCTTGTCCTGCCCTCAGTAAGGGGGGCATAATCTATGTGACAAGTTCTCTTTAAATACGTTTTGGGGTCTGTTTTTTGGTACGTACATTGTACCCAAAAACGCATTTAACAAACGCCGTGTGCACATACCCTAATAGTCACCTAGTCTGTCCCGGTTTCTCACCCTAAGTGCTGTCCCTTAGCAAAGTACTTGTGCCGACAAGGGCGACCCCGCATGTAATAGCCCTAGAAATGCCTTACAAAACCTGTTCCACTAAAATTCCCATACGTGTTTCATCTGACTTAGGGTCAGACTCATCAGTGGGATATAAATAGGAGCAAAAACAGACCATTAGAAGTAAACAAAAATAATAATGCTGAAGTATAACATATATCTTACTCTGGGTATGTTATCCCAGGGTTAGCCATACATAACAGACACAAGGATAATATTTCCAGAGTGAGCCATACTTTATCATTATTTTTGTTTATGTTTTGTTTACTTCTGTTTTTCTGTATTTTTTATCTGTTTATTGTTCCTATTTATATCCCACTGATGAGTCTAGGGCTATTTTTTGCGGGGTTCACACTTGTCAGGGTGAGTTCCCCTTTAAGAGCAGTTAGAGTATGTTCACACGGTACACGCCACAATACGCCGGGTGATTTGGAAGTCGCGCTGATCAGCACATACTCCCAAAGCACAGGGGGTGTAGGGGCGACCAGCCGGCCCCATTGACAGTAATTGACATGTCACTTATCTCATCTCCCCGCGCGTACAATACGATCATATTATACGCAAGTGGGGGGGGAGGCGTAATCCATAGTTCTCTATGACAGCTATAGATTACCGTAATTGCGACGTGCATCTCGCCGCTAAGCACAAATCCGCAGTGAAATGCGCGCCGAATTTATGCCGTGTGAAGATACCTTTAGGCTATGTTCATACGGCTTATTTGCGGGGCGTAATTACGCCCCGCAATTATGCCGTGTGGACGGGGGCAGGAGCGGGGCCGGGGACGCGAGCGGGGGGCCAGCACCTCGCCGGCCCATAGACTATCATTACTAGCAGCGCGGGAAGAGGAGACGTAATCCATAGTTCTCTATGAGAACTGTGGATTACCGTAATGACTGGGACATATTCCAGCCGTAATTCGCGCAGTACGGACTGAATTACGGACTGAAATACGTTCCATTTTAAGCCGTGTGAACATAGCCTTAGGATGAGAAAAGGGGACACACTGGATGACTATTAGACAATTTTTGTCTGTGTAGTCACCTTACAGCTCTCTGAATAAACAGGTGCCTGCATCTCCCAGCACAACGGCATCAAAATCCCATTCTGACAGTAGGACTGTTGGTGAGTTTATTACATTTTCACACTTTGATATTTGGTATTGTATATCCTAATTTATAGTATTATTTTTGGTGGATACTTCACTACTAATTTTAGTTTAACCATTAAGAGTTATGTTTTATTGGGAGGTGCTCCTTCTTTGATTAAATGTTATATACTTGGATTCTGTTTATGCTATTTTAGCATTTATCTCTTTATGGACTGTCCACTTTCTTTTGACACCAAAAGATCTTGCTGCCTTCAGAGGGGTTTGCAGCTTCCAGTGCTGCAGCTGTGCTATGAAAAGGAGTTGTAGTTAACAACTCCTTTCCTAGAGCAGTCTCTGTGCACGGCAGGGACTGCAGAAAGTCTCTGATTCCCTTGCCTCATTGGATTACTGGGATTCCCAGTGCCCAATGGAGCCTGGGGAATGTCTTCACAGTCAACCTTGGGGACTTACAGTAGCCTAGCACTGTCTGTAGGGTAAGCCTGCTGTTAGGGTACACTGTGTGTTGCCCTAACAGCAGTCTGTATTATACTAACACAGAATGCATACAGGAACATGCTAGTACATTGTTAAATGTAAAAAAAAAGGGTAAAACCATAAAAGAGCATGAAAAAATAAAAATAAATATTTAATAAAAAAAAATACACATGACCATAATTACCTGTGAAATTACTTTAACTGGTTGTTTAGTGTGACATGTGAATGGTGTAAAAAAGAATAAAAATAAATGAACGCAGAAAAAACGTTCTCTTTATGTACCTGCTAGAAAAAAAGACAAAGTAATTTATATATATTCACTCAAATTACACCCCACAAAAATACAGCCTTTCCCATTGAAAACCAGTCCTCATACAACTCTGTCAACGAATAAATAAAAAAAAAATATGACTATTGAAACACAAGGAGGGAAAAACTGAAAAAATAGCCACATACAGCACACTTTTCAGGCCTGGTGCTTAAGACAAAATACATACAGAAAGGTGTTTTATGCGACAGCTTGTGTGTTTTTGAAAAAGTCATGTGCTTTTATAATTGACAGTGAAATTGCTTGCATTTTAATTTTTTTTATTTTTAACGCATTTCAGAAAAAAAAATGCACTGAACAAACCAAGGTTTAGTCCAAACTCCTATACTGTGGAAGTTACAGGTATGTAAAACCATGCCTGCATTCAGCGACCAATTGCTGCACGAGTTTGTAGGTGATATCATAGTTCTACTCGTGCGGTCACTGGAAACCCACCCAAAATTAATCGTCTGACATGTTATAGGAGATTACATTTGTAGAGTCTGAGTTCACACCCTTACTATATGACAGAACAGCAATATCCATTCAGTGGAGCTCATAGATTCTCATTACAGGAAATCTCTAACAAAATTCTACAGTAAATAAAAGGGTTTTTAAATCAATGGAGCTTTGCACTGAATGTTGTTTTAGAGATTTCTAGTAAATTAAATCTTCATGCCTAAAGGATTCAATCGTTCTTTAAAGCAATACAGCTTATATGTTCTGAAAAAATGGTGGTGGTCACACATCACTATTGGATCTATTGTATGAGAACCCAAAAGGCAGATTTGACTTGATTTCCCCTTTGGTTTCGGGTAAGTGTCACACAAAGCATTTTTTTGGGGGAAAAACAGCTTTTGTGGCAGTTTTTATCCAGTTTTTTTTGAGATGGGAATTCAAAGTAAATGAGAAATATTAAAAATAAATGACAGTGGTGTTTACCACAAAAATGCTAAAAATAATGTGAATGAAAACACCCTAAGGCTATGTTCACACGGCAAAAATTGCGGGGCGAAATTCGTCGTGTGTATGGGGGCGGGAGCTGGGCGGGGGAGGGGCGGCAGCCCACGGGCCCCATAGACATTCATTATTCTTGGCGCGTATACGCTGTGAATAATTGACATGTCACTTCTCTTCCCGCTCGGCGTATTGTGCGAGCAGGGAGAGGAGATGTAATCCATAGTTCTCTGTGAGAACTGTGGATTACCGTAATGACTGGGACGTATCTCGCCCCATATTTAGTGCAGTACGTCCCATTTTAAGCCGTGTGAACATAGCCTAAGGGTTGCTTCACATTTATATTTTGCATGCCTTTCATGCCCCCCACAGAAAAAAGAATTACACCCCCACAATTACGCCGTGTGAACATAGCCTTAAAAAAGAATCATGCATGCACAGATTTGTTTTTATATTTTTTCTTTGGTGCAGAAAAAAAAAAAACAATATAAGCCTATGGAGAGAAAAATACCACACACAGCCTACAAAATACTACTCCATCAGCATGCTTCATTCTGAAAAAACTGCAACTCACCAAGACAAAACGCACTAAAAGTGGAGAGACAATGCTACAAAGAATAAAACAAGGCCTGTCAGGTGTGTCTATATTTGCCTACTGTACTGTAGCCGACTTCTGGCCATTTTTACCCCCAACAAATTAAAGATTAAAAAACACAAGCACTTTAAGTACCGGTAATCATTTTGGATGCATTTATTTGCAAAGCCGCTGTGACGAAAACAGCCTAGTCCTCCGGCCCACTGGAGGGACAACGGCCTAACTTGGGGTGTATCTCGACGTTGCACGGCCCTCTCGGGGTGCGCAAGGTCAGCCAGATACTGTTCCACTGTTAACCCTTGCCCACACCGGCACAGGGAGACAAACAATGCTGCCACCAGTTCTCTTGTTTAGTTATAAGACTGGTCCGTTACCGACTAATAGCAGGGTCAGAAACCAACCCTTGGGTAGCTATATACTCTAGACCGAGGATTAGGCGTGTGAGGCCGATGATCAAGACAGACTAACTCAGATTAAAGTTTATAGATTTAATTAGCCTTGAAGGGCACACTAGACAGGTAATATATACAGAATGATAATATATACAGGTAAAAGTCAGAGGTGCACATACAATTATGGATTACAGACAGAGGGCAGTTTCTGATACAAACCCAAAAATGGACTATAACTCGGTAGGGCCTTGGCACAGAACCGAGCCGGTAGCATCATCAGAACCGGCTGGATCTACCCAACGCCTGGATATGAGACACGCCTATCTTATGGACTCCCGGGGTCCGGTTGTGGATATCTCATTCCCCCTGCGACTTGGAAACCTGGAAATGGGCCTGTGCGTGCGGGGGAGTTCCATATTTTGAGATATGAACTCGCCATAACCAGTTATGAGCTGGTCGCCTATAAATCGATATGAAATATCGGAGACGACCCGACTGGGTTGGATTGATTGAAGTCTTTGAAGCTTGAGTTTGCGCTAGCATTTGTTCAGTGCTAATTAAGGGAAAGGAGAGTTCTTTTGAGGAATCCAGATGTCCTGCTGTGCCAACATCCTACCGAAAGCATTTACAATGGGCTTGATTACTGTGTAAATTGAGCTTGTCCTGGGCTGGGGGAAGCTGGGATCTAACTAGATGAGGTTGGAGAGAGGTCTGTCATTTTGAGTCAATTTTCTTCACAGCCGCGACTTGTGAAACCCCCCCCCCCGAGGGTTTTCACACAGACTTATTTGGTTTGATAATGTAGATGATGCATTATTATGGCATTTTCTTTATGCCAACAATTATTTTGGGGGAGGGGCTGTAAAAATGCCTTGAATTTCATGTATTTTTACAAATGCTTTGTGAGTATTTTTTTCATTCAGACATTTTTTTTTCATTCATACATGTATTTTTTCAGACTCTTTTTCTTGTCATTCACCAAAACCAGAAAAGCGCTAAAAAAAAATAAGAAAATGCGCTATTTGTAGCGCATTTCAAATCTTTAAGTATTAACCTGTAGCAAAAATCTAGTCCTTTTCTAGAGTGGCAGAAATCACAAGGAAAAACACCAAAAAGTACAGTATTTTCTGAAAATCTCTGTTTGTGAAAACAGGGAGCTCTTTCTTTCCTTTTTTAACCCCTTACCACCAGAGCCAGTTTTGGCCTCTCTGACAGTGAGTGTCACTTTATGTGAGAATAACTTTTTGACACTGTAACCTATCCTTGTGATTCAGAGACTGTTATCTCGTGACATATTGTGCTTTAAAATAGTAAGAAATTTTGGTCCAAAAAGTCCATGTTTATGTGTGAAAATTATCAAAGTATTGGGAAAAAATTTAAAAATTTACCATTTTCAAACTTAAAAAATTTCTGCATGTAAGACAGAGTTATTCCACTGAAAATAGTTTACAACTAGCATCTACCAAATGTTTACTGTAGGCTGCCATCATTTTTTTAAATGTCTTTTTTTAGGGGGCTTAGAAATTTAGTACTAATTTTCAAATTTTCAAGATAATTTGCAATTTTTTTAGGGACCAGTCCAGTTCTAATGTGATTTTGATTGGCCTGTATATTAGATACCCCCATAAATGATTTCACTAAGAAACTAAATCCCTTAAAGTATTCAAAATAGCATTTAGGAAGTTTATTAACCCATTAGGTGTTTCACAGGAATTAGAGCAAAGTGGAAGTGAAATTTCAAAATTTCACTTTTTTTGCAGATTTTCCATTTTTATCCATTATTCACAAGAACACGGTAGATGTCATCATGGAAATGCAAGTTAATATTGATTCCCCAGATTCTGCTGTTTTCAGAGATATCCAATATGTGGCCCTAGTGCACTATTTGACTCAAACACAAGCCTCAGAGTAGGAGGAGCACCTAAGGGACTCTGGGCTTTCATTTTCATTACGATTTTATTTAGGCGCCATTTCAGGTTTGCGGACAACCGAAGGCGCTGAAACTTAATAAACACCCCTAAAAAAGACCCCATATTGGAAACCACACCCTTAAGGAATATATCCAGTGGTGTAATGAGCATATAGACCCCACAGGTGTTTCACATTTTTTTTTAGCTTTATGCTGTGAAAATGAAAAAAAATATTTTTTTCCAACAATCTTCAATTTTAGCTGAAAATTTTTAATTTTTACAAGGAATCCTGGAAAAAAAGCCCCCCACATTTTGTTACGCAATTTCTTCCAAGTTCGGAAATACTCTACATGTGGGTGTAAACTGCTGTTTAGCCGCATGACAGTGCATACAAGGGAGGGAGTGTTATTTGGCTTTGGGAACGCAGATATTGGTGGGTGCCATGTCGTATTTGCAAAGCCCCGAAAGTACCAGAACAGGTGAAACCTTCCAGAAGTCGCCCAATTTTTGATTCAACACCCCTCAGGGATCTCATCTAGTGGTGTACTGTGCATTTTGGGTGCACAAGTATTCCATAGTTTTTTTCAGCATTGGGCCATGAAAATTGGGGGAAAAATGCAGTTTTGTCATTTTATTTTTACACTGTTCGCTGTACAGGATAAATGGCAGGATAACTTTACTATGGGGGTCGGTAAAATTGCATTGATATAAATTTTATAATTTTTTATGTTTTATTGCTTTTACACAATAGAAATAGGTCAATAAAAAAATTTGTTTTTATGTTGTCCTATTCTGACAGCCATAACCTTTTTATTTTTCTGTTTACGGAGCTGATTATGGGCTTGTTTTTTGCGGGATGAGTTGGTGTTTTTATTAGTACCATTATGGGGTGTGTATGACGCTTTGATCATTTTTTATTAAGGTTTTTGTGAGGCTTTTTGAATAAAATACAGCAATCCTGGTAGTGTTTTTTATTTTTATTTTTTAAAGCAGTCACCGTGTGGTATAAATGACATGCTGGCTTTACTCAGCAGGTCAATATGATTACAGCGATATCAAATTTGTATTTTTTTTTACTGCTTTTACACAATAAAACACATTTTTGCATTGCCATAGTCTGAGAGCCATAACTTTTTTATTTTTCTGTGTACAGAGCTGTGTAGGGGCTTGTTTTTTGCGGGATGAGTTTACATTTTTATTGGTATCAATTTTTGGGGGACAAGACTTTTTGATCACTTTTAAATCCGTTTTTTTGGAAGGCAGGGTGAAGAAAATACTACAATCTTAGTAGTATTTTTTACTTTTAACAATGCTCACTGTGCAGTATACGTGACAAGTTAGCTTTACTTTCTGGGTCGATACGATTACAACGCTACTCAATTTATATAGTTTTTTTATGTTGAAGCACTTTAAAAAAAATAGTGTTTTTATTGTGTAATACAATATTTATGCATCGCTGTCTTCTGATAGCCATAACTTTTATATTTTTCCATATACAGAGACGTGTAATGACTTTTTTTGTGGGATGAACTGACGTTTTAATTTGTACAACTTTGCCGTTTATATGACTTTTTATTCCATTTTATGTGCTGCGTGATGAACAAAAATCACAATTCTTTGATTTTTTGGTTTTGTTTTTTTAACAGTGTTCATCGTACAGGTTAATTAATGTGACATATTTATAGGGCAGGTCGTTATGCACGTGGTGATACCAAATATGGGTACTTTATTTATTTTTCTTTTTTAGGCGATTGCCGTTTGTAAAAAGGGAAAAGGGCGATGTATGTGTTTTTTTATTTTATTTTTTGTGTTTGTTTCACTTTTTTTTACACTTTTTTTTACTTATCACCATAGGAGATTTGTAACAGTGATCTTCAGATCGCTGTTGTAATGGAGACCTGCATACAGCATTTCTGCTGTATACCGGTCTCCATGGCAACTGTCAATCACCATGCCCAAAATGCAGTGTGGGCATGGTGACATCACAGACGACCCAGGAAGTAACGTTTACTTCCCAGGGCCGTCTGGTAACAAGCAGAAGGAGCTCACTCCGCCTCCCTGCGACTTTGCTCCGACGATCTTAATTGATCGTCGGAGCTTAGGGGTTAAACACCTCACTAAGGCCGCGGGTGATGCGGCATGGGGCCAGCAGTACTATAGCGCTGGTCTCATGTTGCGATCATGCGGGTCTCCTTTGTAAGCCCGCGCGATTGCCAGGACGTATCCATACGTCCATTTGTGGGAAAGCACTTCCCGCAAGGACGTATGCATACGGTCCAATGTTGGGAACGGGTTAATGAAATCTGTAAGAGAACAGACTCTCTTTATTCTAGAGCAGCTTTACAATTCCCTATCAAAGCTCCGGTTAGGGTCACGACTTTCTATTTGGAAATTGTATTGACAACATATTTTAAGTAATATTGTTACTTTTGTTATGTTATAAATAGTTGCAAGATCCCAACTTTATCCTACGTCTGGTAGAATACATAGGCCACTGCACAGAAGACCAGGCTGTAAAGAAAGCAAGAAGAAGAGGAATTTCCATCCACTGTCTGAAAGAACTGTCTGCAGTATGGAGGGTTGCCTCTTCTATCCCCAGTCGACATAGTCGATAGCGGCCGCTATCGATAAGGTTTTTCGATAAGCATCGATTATGACGATTCCATTAAATCTTTAGACAAACAACACC
>JAODAL010044637.1:0-32685 GCA_025379985.1 Phyllomedusa bahiana | reverse complement strand
TTACTTTTCAGTGTCAAAGGTGTCCATAGCCTTTAACCTCTTTCACTTTAATGAGTTGCAGTTCCAGACACCACCACATGAATGGAAGCTCCATTGTGTCTGGTTCAGTAAGCTCCGTGATCCCTCATTGTGCTGATTGGTGGGGATCTAGGCACTGGACCACCACGGATCACACATAAAGATAGGCCATCATTGTAATTATCACTGACTATACATACTATGCAAGTATGTATAGTCAGGATAGCCTATAACCTACATTAACCCCACCACCAGTACAAAAGCCCACAAACATGTCCACCCTACACCTTCTGTCTCTCCCCTCCTCCCTTCTAGATTGTAAGCCCTTACGGGCAGGGCCCTCTTTCCTCTCTGTATCAGTTACTAGTCATTTTTCGTCACCATTGTATTTGTTCAACAATTGTTATGTATGTAACCCTCCTGAATGTACAGCGCCCTGGAATCAATGGCGCTCTAAAATAAATAATAATAATAATAATGCAATGGACAATCTCTGTTTTCTAAGGGATTATCTTGTCAGTAGGCTCGGCACATGTGTCGTCTAAGGAATAACTTAACATTTTTGTGCTTTTTTTTTTTTTTATTTCTTTGCAACGGCAAACGGCCATGAGCAGATACTTTGAGATCTTTAATTAGAGCCCGGTACAGTAGCAGCAGAAGAATCATCATTCGATTGTTAGATTCTCTCTAATCCATCTCAAATTCTGCTTGCCTGTCATGTGGTTACAGATGGGGTCCAACATTTTCTTTCCAGCTGACTGTACAGGAGGAGTATATTTCCCCTGCAATACTTCATCGCCAGGAAGTGTCATTTCGAATTTCCACCTTTATTGATCCTGGTCAGCACTTATCGACTGCTGAAAAAGATAATATTTTAATTGGGGATCAGATAGATGTCGCCGGGTATTGAGTGTCGGCTTTGTCTCCCAGTAGAATTTGCAAGAAGCTCTGCAACCGGAGGACAAAGATTAATGTGTTGTCCTTTTATTGAGGTGACCCACGATAGGAGCGTAGCTGGCTGCCATGACTGAGCAGGGCTCAATGTTACACAGCTTAAAGGTTAACTGAGAAATAATCAATGCTCCTTGTAGAGAAGAGTGACTACAAATAGACCCGAGCAGTATCTTCAGGGTCTGGTTCTGATGGATTGGAGAGGGAACGGATCAGAGTTCACCTGTTACTGGCCATTGATCTCCCTGGAGACTCCGTGATGACCACAAGAAGGAGCTTGTGCTGAAAATACACAGAAAGAAATTAGAATCTGCTCACTTTGTAGAGATGCAAAAAATGATAAAACAATTCATAACATGATTGGAGTGATTTACCTTTATGATGACCCCTCTACTAACAATGTCCTCTCTGTCAGTCAAATGTCACCACATTCTCTCTTGGTGACCTCCTAGACTTGGCTCCTAACAATTTCCTCCTCTATGTCAATCAAATGATGCCACCTTCAGTCTTGGTGACCACCTAGTCTCATCTCCAAGCAATGTCCCCTTCTCTGTCAATCAAATGTCACCATATTTTGTCTTGGTGACCCGTTACTCCTAGTAATTTCCTCTCTATGTCAATCAAATGATAACAAATTCTGTCTGGGACCACCATCTTGTCCTAACCACGTCCTCTAGTCTGTCAATCAAATGATACCACATTCAGTCTTGGTGGCCACCGAGTCTTGTCTCCTAACAATGTCCTCCTGTCTGTCAATCAAATGATACCACATTCTTTCTTGGTGACCACCTCATCTTGTCTCCTAACCACGTCCTCTTGTCTGTCAATCAAATGATACCATATTCAGTCTTGGTGACCACCCAGTCTTGTCTATTAACAATGTCTTCCTGTCTGTCAATCAAATCATACCACATTCTGTCTTGGTGACCACCAAGTCTCATCTCCAAGCAATGGCCCCTTCTCTGTCAATCAAATGTCACCATATTTTGTCTTGGTGACCACCTAGTCTCATCTCCTAGTAATTTCCTGCTCTTTGTCAATTAAATGATACCATATTCTGTCTTGGTGGCCGCCTAGTCTTGTCTCCTAACAATGTCCTCCTTTCTGTCAATCAAATGATACCACATTCTGTCTTTGTGACCACCTAGTCTCATCTCCAACCAATGTCCCCTTCTCTGTCAATTAAATGTCACCATATTCGGTCTTTGTGACCACCTAGCCTCCTCTCTAGGCAATGTCCCCTTCTCTTTCAATCAAATGTCACCACATTCAGTCTTGGTGACCACGTAGTCAAATTTCTTAATAATTTTCCTTATCGCTAACCTGTGCCAGGCTGTGGTAAAAAAGCAAAAAAGTTCTACTCAATGCCTTGGTCCCTACTGCTATCATACCAAAGCGTCACCGGATCTGCTCTTCTGTACTTCGGGGTTTGTGTGCCAACACACTGGAGATGCTTGCACTTTGTAAAGAGTGAATGGAGAGCAAGCATCTTTAGTGTGATGGCACATAACCTTGGAAGTGCAGAAGATCACATCCTAGGGCACTTTGGAGCAGCAGAGGCAGGGGACCCAGGAAGTAAGTAGAACTTTTCTATTTTACCCCAGCCTGGTGCAGGAGATAAGTAGAACTTTTCTATTCTAACCCAGCCTGGTGCTGGTTAGCCATAATATTATGTGGCTGGGCAATCCCTTTAAGCCAGGGGTGTCAAACTCATTTTCACCAAGGTCAACATTGGCATAATGGTTGCCCTCCAAGGGCTTTTGGAGGGCCTGCTAGGGTGCCTCTGTAGGGCTATAGAAGCTGTAGGAACTCCAGTGAGTTACTGAACAAATTGATGTGGAGGTGCATGCCTGTGCTCTGAAACCAAGATGGTGCCCGCCTCCTGTGCTGGTACCACTGCTTCTGCCAAGCACTGGCTGCATCCTCTGGCAAAAGTGGAGAGTCGGTCATTCTGCCTCCGGAACTTGTCCATCACTGCTTGCTGTGTCTTATCTCTCATGGGCAACATAAACTAAAGTGATGGGCCAGATGGGACCCGCGGGCCTTGTGTTTAATGAGGTTGTCTCACCATGCTGGTACACAAAGCCTCAAGCAGTTTTACATTCACGCATCCTGTCTTTTCCTAGTCAAGCTGTGGGTGGTTTTATAGCAGTGCTTAGCATATCATCTCCATACTCCCAGCTCTTCTAATTGCATGGACATGAGAGCAGGAGATCTTATCTATAGTGCACAGAACTTCAGAGCTCAAAGTAAACAATCAAAAGCAATTAGTCTCCTTTGTTTGTTAGAGATGACACACTCTATTATCAAGCTACAGGTGTCCTGTGTGCTGACCTGTGGTGACGTCACTCCCTGCTCTCAGATAAGACAAAGAGCAGAGAGAGAAGGGGAGAGCAGGACGATAAACTAGAGAAACCTGTGCACTCAGAGCACATAAAATCTCTATTATCTCCTCAACACAGCAAAATAAACAAAACAATATTTTTTTTTGAAAAAGTCTTGATTTACCGTTCCCTAGATGTTTAAAGCTAATCTTTACAATGAGACAACCCGTTGACACGTGTGATTTAAGCGTAAATAAAATCTGTATTATCTCTTCAACACTGGTTGCTATAGCTACAGACCTGGCTTGATTGCACTTGTACACGTGCCAGAAACCCCCTGATTAAATGGCAAAATAGAGTCCAGGTAAAAGAATCTATTCAGTGCAACTTCGGTGTAAATTAAAAATTTATTAAACACATCCAAAACGTTTTCAAAAAAAACAAATGTTTTTGGAATTTAATTCGAGTCCCAGAAAATTTTCTTTTTACTCGAGATAACCCCCTACAAATGGTTTAAGCTACATAACCTCTCTATTAGCTTCCTCAACAAGCCCAAAAAAAACGTCCACTGATTAAATGGAAACAGAAAAAAGTCAGATAGGTTAAAACTAATCTTTAAATGAGATAACCCCCCTTAATAAGTGTAAATAAAATCTCTATTATCTTCTCAACACAGCAAATTAAACAAAACAATATGTTTTTGGAAAAAATCTTCATTTACCATTCCCTAGATGTTTAAAGCTAATCTTTACAACGAGATAACCCCCTTGACACGTGTGATTTAAGCGTAAATAAAATCTGTATTATCTCCTCAACACAGCAAATTAAACAAAACAATATTTTTTGGGGGAAAAAGTCTTCATTTACCGGTCCCTACATGTTCAAAGCTAATCTTTGCAATAAGACCACCCCTTTAACACGTGTGATTTAAGCCCTCTGGCTGTAAACTTGCTCTTCATATCTTTCCTTTATTTTGAACTTTTTAAAGAAAAATTGCAAAAACTTTCCAAAACCATCAGTATTGTTTGAAACTTTGCTTTCACGGTGGCCGGTGACCATCTCCGGGAAAACGATAGCAGGGATCAGCGAAAACGCGGGCCCTTTCCGCTCGCTCGTGTTCCTAGCCATTGTCAGCCTTCACCTTAACAAGAGCAGAAGAAAAGGTTCCGGTGTTTTTTCTGCCTTGTTAGGTCTATCATCTTTTTTAATTAATAGTGTTATTTTGAAGCCGTCTGAACTGTGTCATTCCCATTATCAAAAAAACCCAATGCCATTAATGAATCATTTTCATTTCTGATCCTTGATATCGTTCCAGTTGATCTTCTGTTTCCCCAGCCGACGAGTGATAGCAGCATTTTCTGCCTGCGATCAAACTTAATTTGGACTCTGATTATATTATGCTGTTGCGACTGAAGTGTCAATTTTTGTCAGGCAATTAGAAGCTATAACCTGTGAAGTTAAGTTTGATAGGCATTGTACTGTAATTGGATTGTTACAGTAATAGGCCGGAACGTTCCTTTTTACCCCCTCCACCTCCCCCCCCCCCTTTTTTTTTTTTACGTCTTTGATTGCTAATATTTTGCTTGTAGGAACAAAGGCCCCTTTTTACTATGCAACTTTAGGGCGCGTGAGAATACAAAGGGGTCTTGTGGGTTTATTGAGAATTGATCGCTTTAAAAAAAAAAAAATGTATTCTTTAAACTAATTAGGATTTTGATATCATGTTAACTTTTTTTTTTTTTTCTTTTTACTGGTTGTTATATTAATATTACAGTCTCCTTCGGTGAAATTGAATCCCAAGGATCCATACGCAAAACCAAAAAAGAATTTATAATTTAGCTGCTGAAAATTTTTATTTTGACTATATGAACTGAAGTGCCTAGTATATATAATGTATACATAAGGCTCCAGAATAGTAGCATACAAACCTCTAGCAAATAAAATCTCTATTATCTCCTCAACACAACAAAATAATATTTTTCTTGGGGAAAAAGTAGCATATGGACCTCTAGGTTTCCTAACATACTAGGGCCTCTAGGGCCCCTAAATGTAGCAACGACCCCTAGGGCCCCTTAAAAGCATAAAAATTAAGGCTCCAAATAGTAGCATATAAACCTCTAGGGTACATAACAATACTCTATGATCTGCTCCAAAACAGTAGCGTAATGACCTAGCTTTACATTGCGTACGGACCTCAAGCTCATAACATAGTATATGGACCTCTAGCTCCATAACAGTAGCGTACTGACCTCTAAGCTCCATCACAGAAGCATACAAACATCTAGGCTCTATAACAGTAGCATACGGAGCTCTATGCTCTATAATAGTAGCATATAGACCTCTAGGCTCCATAACAATAGCATATGGACCTCTAGGCTCCATAACAGTAGCGTATGGATCTCTAGGCTCCTTAACAGTTGCGTACGGACCTCTAAGCTCCATAACAGTAGCTTACTGACCTCTAGGCTTCCTAACAGTAGCATACAGACCTCTAGGCTTCATAACAGTAGCATACGGACCTCTAGGCTTCATAACAGTAGCATACGGACCTCTAGGCTTCATAACAGTAGCATACAGACCTCTAGGCTTCCTAACAGTAGCATACGGACCTCTAGGCTTCATAACAGTAGCGTACGGACCTCTAGGCTTCCTAACAGTAGCGTACGAACCTCTAGGCTTCATAACATAGCGTACGAACCTCTAGGCTTCCTAACAGTAGTGTATGGACCTCTAGGCTTCCTAACAGTACATCCAAGTGTCCTGAATAGTAGCATATGGACCTTGAGGCACCAGGACAGTAGCATATGGATCTCTAGGTTTTATAATAGTAGCATACAGACCTCTAAGCTCCATAACAGTAACAGATGGACCTCTAGGCTTTATAACAATAGAATTTGGACATCCAAGCATCCAGAATAGTAGGTTATGTACCTTTGGGCGCCAGGACAATAGCATATGGACTTCTAGGCCCTATAACAGTACGTTGCAGACCTCTAGGAATAAATAAATGTAGTTCAAGGGAAAATAGAGAAGTTGCTCACAGCAATGACTTGTGAAAGGTTAGAGCTAGAAACTGATTTTCTATTATGATCCATGGGTCCTAGAACTCAGGTGTCCCTACTTCAAAACTAGGCTTCTTGGTGTCAGAATGTTCATGGTTATCTGTGGTTTGACTGCAACCACCTCATGACCGAACGGCACCATAAAGACCTCCTCTTGGTAACCAAAAGGTATCCCTCTAAATGCAACAAAGGTACAAGTAGTCCACTGTTATACCATGTTTTTCCAAAAATAAGACAGGGTCATATATTTTAATTTCCGAAACAAAAGGGCTAGGGCTTATTTTTGGGGGAGGGCTTAGTTTTTTAACAAGCCCGGTGCAGACACTGCATGCTGGGACATTTAGTTCCTTGGCAGCTGCTGTGGAAGTACAAGTACCAGCGTGTATTTACACACACAAACACCCCATGGTTTTTGACTATAGGGTATGTAGTGTGTATGTTTGTGTGTGTGTGTATATATGTGTTTATATATATATGTGTATATGTATATTCAATGTATACACTCACAATGCACAAACACATTTGTACAATCACACAAACAATCCCTTATCTTAAAATATAGCTATTGTGACTTGCTGGGACTTGTAGTTCCCCAGCATGCCACAATTTCAAGATATGTGTGTATATATATATATATATAATATATATATATATATATAATATATATATATATATATATATTATAAATATATAGTACATACAGTACATAACCTATAGTCAAAAACCATGGAGTGTGTGTCTATTCTTTCAGTGCCTTATCTTAGAAGTGTGGTATCCTGGGGAACTACAAGTCCCAGTAGCCACACTTTAAGATAAGGGATTGTTTGTGTGATTGTATAAATGTGAGTGTATATGTATGTGTATATATACATTGAACTTTCACTTACACATTGCACTCTATGGCCTGGGCTGAAGGACCTGCGAGTCATGTGACTGTGACATCATCTCAGGTCCTTCAGCCTGAAAACACTGAAGTTTCCGAAAAACCTCGAGTCTAGCAGGCTGTTTATTGGGGTGGGCAGGGCTCGGGAACCCCAGGAGGCGGGCACTAGGTGACATCACTCAGGAGGCACGGACTAACTAGGGCTTATTTTTGGAGGAGGGCTTATTTTTGGAAAAACATGGTAATTACTCTAGATCTGTCATGCTTGTTGTTTTATTAGTAAATATCATGTTTTAACGTTAGGGATTATAAATCCAATTTAGGGACAGAATTCCCTGTACTATAATCACGGCGGTAATCACTGATTTTATTTTCATCAATTTCTTAGTTTTACACAAAAACCAAAATGCAACAATTGTGCGTTATTTTATGTAAATATTTGACTCGTCAAGTGATTCGCATAATCTCAATATTTGCGTACTGATTTATGTAGTAAATGAATTTCTGCAGAGCTGACATAACCAGTCAGCCATATCATGTCGCTTAACATGTACCTATCACTATCATTATCATTTTTTTTGCATAAATCAGTTGTACATGTGAATACATAAAACTTTGTCATATTTCTCATTAGGGAATAGTGACATCTTCCTGACTTTCCAGCAGTCTCTAGTTCCTACTTTGATGTCTGCAGGCTGTCGAGAAATGCTCAGAAAGTTTCTCAGTCCCAAAAGAAAAACCTTCTGTAGTACGGGTACGTCCACATGACCAGTAAAAACTTTCTTGTTGGTTTCTGCCCTTGAACATTGCAACGTCCGGTCCATCAACTCTGTCCATTCTGGTGGGCTTTCTTCGGAGACCATGAGATCGGTCCAGTATAGGCAACAGTTCGCCATTTGGCTGCCCAGAGAAGGTTGGAACTTAAAGGGGCGTTCTCACCATGGACTTTAATGGCAAATAGCTGCGGGTCATATACCTACACCCGGCCATACGTTGCTGCAGGGGCGTTGCTAGGGTCCCAAAACATCCGGGGCTCGGGTCCTTAAGTTTTTCTGAATAGGGCTGGGTTCACATGGAATTTTTTGCGTTTCATTGTGAACTGCGGATGTATTTTTACAGTGAAAAACCTTTGTATGTAGGCTCAGGAGAAATATAAGAGAGTTGAACTGCGGATGTATTTTTACAGTGAAATACCTTTGTATGTAGGCTCAGGAGAAATATAAGAGAGTTGTTCTCTTTCTCTTCTTCTCCATCTGTCCCAGACGCCACGATGACTTCTACCGTCCAACTCTTCACTGAAAAATTTACAAAACAAACATCTTAGACTCCTCATTTTATCAGCATTTCTCTACAATTTCCTATCTCTATACAAAATCCCCATCTATAGTGCCCCAAATGTTAATAATTACCCCCTTGTAGGTAAATATTTGCCTTTAGCCAAGTAGTTGCCCCCTCTAGCCAGGTTATTAGCCCCTCTAGCCAGGTTACTGCCCTCTGTAGCTAGGTTACTGCCCCCTTTAGGCAGTGATATGCCCCCTGTAGCCATTAATATGCTCCGTGTAGTCACGTTATTAGCCCACTGTAGCCAGGTTACTGCCCCCCTTAGCCAGTAATATGCCCCCCCTTAGCCAGGTAATATGCCCCCTTTAGCCAGTAATATGCCCCCATAGCCAGTAATATGCCCCCATAGCCACATAATATGCCCCCTGTAGCCAGTGATATGCCCCCTGTGGCCAGTGATATGCCCCCCTGTAGCCAGTGATATGCCCCCCTGAAGCCAGTGATCTGCCCCCCTCTGTAGCCAGTGATCTGCCCCCCTGTAGCTAGTGATATGCCCCCCCTGTAGCCAGTAATATGCCCCCCTGTAGCCAGTGATATGCCCCCCAGCCAGTAATATGCCCCCTGTAGCCAGTGATATGCCCCCCTGTAGCCAGTGATATGCCCCCTGTAGCCAGTGATATGCCCCCCTGTAGCCAGTAATATGCCCCCCTTACCTAAAATAAATTAAATAAAAAAAACCTACTCACCTCAGCACGGTCCGTGCGTCCAGGTCCTGCAGCTTTAGAGCGGTGTAAGCAGCGTGATAGCATCACGCTGTTTACGCCGTCTCGCGGGGCCCGGGACCTCCTCAGCCGGCAGAGCTGCCGGCTTAGAGGATCCCAGCGATATATCGTGAGTAATTCCTCCTGGGTTTACATCCATATTGATTGAGTCGTTTTTCAGGATCCGTCAAGGACTGTAAAGAGAATATACATAGTTTAGAGAATTATTTCTTATGGGAACTCCCATAGAACAGAATGGAGAGTTGTGTGCAAGCATGACCAGCTCTCCATTCTGAGCCAAAACTTTCAGGGGCCCATTCCCGGAATAAGTGCAGGTCCCAGAGGTGGGACACGCACCTATCATATCAGACTTTGATGGCCTATCCTAGTCATAGGTCATCAAAATATATGGTGGGAACACCGCTTCAATTTTCGGCCTTCTCTATACTGGGTTGATCACATGGCCTCCGAAGAAAGCCCACCAGAAGGGACAGTCATTGGCTGTGACTATGCCACTCTAATGACGGACAGGTGTCACCTGCTGCCTAAAATTCTGCCTCAGGGCCAGGGATGAAACTATAGAGGCTACAGAGATAGGAGCTGCACTGCTCCTGGTGTCCAGAGATCCCATAAGAAGACACCAGTATCATAAATGGGAGCTGGAGAGCCGTTACAGATTTGGCATTGCCGCCCCAGTTACGTCTCTTCCTTGCACCCTCATGGTTATGGATCATGTTTGAGCATTATTATTAGTATTGCTGCACTATGGGAGTTTACAAACTAATTGATGCTGGACTACATACATTTTTCTGTATTTCAGAGGAACAATATAGTGATATTTATGAGGACAATCTGTGTGTCAAAGAAAAATAAATAGTGTATGTATGTTATATATATATCAGCTGTGTGTGTATATATATATAAATATATATATATATACTGTATATGTATATATACACACAAAAAATAATGTGTATATAACTATATATTTGTATGTGTGTGTGAGAGAGTACGTATATATATATATTTTAGATATATATATATATATATATACTGTATATGTATATATACACATAAATAATGTGTGTATATAACTATATATACATATATGTGTGTGTGTGTGAGAGAGAGTATGTATATATATATTGTAGATAGATATATATATATATATATACTGTATATGTATATATACACATACATAATGTGTGTATATAACTATATATATATAGTTATATACACACATTATGTATGTGTATATATACATATACAGTGTATATGTATATATATATATATCATCAATATATATATATATATATATATATATATATATATACATACTCTCACACACACACACACACATATATATATAGTTATATACACACATTATGTATGTGTATATATACATATACAGTGTATTTGTATATATATATATATGTATATATATATGTATCATCAATATATATATATATATATATATATATACATACTCTCACACACACACATATATATATAGTTATATACACACATTATTTATGTGTATATATACATATACAGCATATATATATCTAAAATATATATATATACGTATTCACACACACACACACATATATATATATATAGTCATATACACACATTATTTTTTGTGTATATACATATACAGTATATATAATATATATATATATACATACTCTCTCACACACACAAACATATATATGTATAGTCATATACACACATTATTTTTTGTGCATATACACATATACAGTATATATAATATGTATATATATATATATATATATATACACATACAAAATATATACACACACACACATACATATATATATATTATATATATATATATATTTTATATATATATATATATATATATATATACATAATATATATACACACAGCTGATTGACATACATTTTGTGAGACAGATGGTACCACTGATAGCTGCTGACACATTTTTGGGCATCGTATATGTTTTTTTGTTGCATAGAGACCCCCCGAGTTCAGCCCCCCCCCCCCAGGGATCTATTTCTGAGGTCCATACAGTTTCCAGTGATTCTTACCTTTATCCTCCTACTAGTTGATGCCTGCTATCCTGAAATATTCCTCGCCTGTGACATGAAACAGATGGCGACCGCTAATGTTTACGCTTTGACTTGACAAGATACACGCACTGTGAACTGCTAGCTCTTAAGACAAGCAAAACATCATGGTCTATATTCCTTTAATGAGCGTGTGATAATTAAAATCTCTTTTACTTTCTGGAGACAAATGGCGGCGGGGGGTGGGGGGTGTTGTGATGTATATTTCACAAAATAATTAGCAAGTTGAAGATGGAGATTCTACAATATTCCAACCAGCTCAGATATTGTAGCATCAAGTGTGATTGAGTTTAGGATTTTTTTTGTAGATTTTCAAGCATTTGAAACCTCACTGGGCTTTTGTTATATGGGGTACAGTGGTGGGAGCGTCATCCGAGACCTGGTTCCCAATTGGGTCCAAATCCTCGCTGGCACCAAAGAAGACTGCAGTATGGATGATAATTACAGCTTCTCCTCCTCTGTATAGGTATAAAAATTAACCCAAACATCTTCTCCCATTGACTTTAATGGGGTTTGAGTTTAAATCGAACCTTGAACACCGAACACCACCACTATCATCACTAGACGGCAGAATTATAAATGTCAAATGGGCCCTATTACAGGTTTTGCATTGGGACTTTTGTAACCTCATTTCATATTCAGGCATAGTAGGAGCTCGGAAGCATAATTTAATCCAGTAAAAACATTCGATAAGACCTTAATGGCTCTGTAGGCTCTTCCATTTAGGTCCAAGCAGTCTCCCACCCCTGTTGACTTTAAAGGGGTTGTCTCACTACATTGATTCATCTTACCTCAGTCCTGTTTTCCCTGTTTCATTTTTTAATTTACTGGCTACTGCTGGCCTGCAGTGACGAGTTGCTGAGGACACAAGGTCTGTAGCTATAGCGACCAGCACTGGCAGCCTTTCAGGAGAGATCGAACAAGTCTGTAGCTATAGCGACCAGTGCTGGCAGCCTATCAGGGGATCGAACAGATCTGTAGCTATAGCGACCAGCACTAGCAGCCTATCAGGAGAGATGGAACAAGTCTGTAGCTAGAGCGACCAGTGCTGGCAGCCTATCAGGAGAGATGGAACAAGTCTGTAGCTATAGCAACCAGTGCTGGCAGCCCATTATGAGAGAGTAAACAGGTCTGTAGCTATACGACCAGCACTGGCAGCCTTTCAGGAGAGATCGAACAAGTCTGTAGCTATAGCAACCAGCACTGGCAGCCTATCAGGGGATCGAACAGATCTGTAGCTATAGCGACCAGCACTAGCAGCCTATCAGGGAATCGAACAGATCTGTAGCTATAGCGACTAGCACTAGCAGCCTATCAGGAGAGATGGAACAAGTCTGTAGCTAGAGCGACCAGTGCTGGCAGCCTATCAGGAGAGATGGAACAAGTCTGTAGCTATAGCGACCAGTGCTGGCAGCCTATCATGAGAGAGTAAACAGGTCTGTAGCTATAGCAACCAGTGCTGGCAGCCTATCATGAGAGAGCAAACAGGTCTGTAGCTATAGCAACCAGTGCTGACAGCCTATCATGAGAGAGTAAACAGGTCTGTAACTATAGCGACTTGAGGAGCTGATGCAGCCCATACAAGAGGGGATATCTAGGAATAGGTAGGACACTGTTAATGGACACATATTGCAAAGGGACTGATCTTTGCCAGATCTTTACCATAAAAAGCAGCAATCCTTGTAGTGAGACAACCCCTTTAAGTTATTCCAACCCACCAAGGGCATGGTTTGAACCTGTTAGTAGTAGCTCTATATCTGGACCCACCAACTAACTGTGGATACCTCCCATGTGGCCCTGTGTACTGACATTACTCTGTATAGGTTCTATAGAAAATATTAAGATTGAGAATTCCTCTGGCTCCATTATTTGTAGTCGCCAATTCACCAATATTTAGGGCAACAGGTATGAAAATCGGCACCGACACGCCAGTTCTAAATCGACATAGAGGAATGTACAAAGCGACAGTACGTAGGAACCTGTTGCCCTCAGTGTTTCCATAAGACCAAGGACCGTGAGCCATCCTAAGTGGGCTCCTTATTGTGACCCTCACATCTTTATCATCTGTGTCCACACCAAAGCTTCCTCCATGCTGGAATTAGGAAGGGTGTGTGTTATTTTGGTCTACTAGTCCGTAGGGAAATGACCTACCTAAGCCTTGCCCAACCTCCATAGGCTCTCTAGTTACTACAGAGGCTACCTCTAGGGTATGTCCACCGTTGATGTTAAATTGAATGTAAATTTCCACAAATACATTTTTAGAATTGCATTAGTTGCTTTGGTTATGGCAGGTTTTCTAAAAGGGGTTGTACCTTTCAACTGGATAGGTGATAAATGTCCAATTGTGAGGGGTCCTGCTGATGGGACCCCCCACCGATCGCTAAAACGGTATCTGACTCCCTATACATGTGCACGACCGCTCCAGTGAAAGTCTATGGGAGTGGCGGGAATAGGCGAGGGCTGTAAGTGGCTTTCTGCTTTGCTGCCATAGACTATGAAAAGAGCAGCAATGCACATGTTCAGCCATTGCTCCGTCAAAGGACGGGGAGTCAGGGAACCCATCTTGGCAATCAGTGGGGTAACGATATCTCCTTAAAAACCCCAGCAATCAGTGGGGTCCCAAGCAGCAGGACCTAGAGCGATCGGACATTTATAAAATACATTCGTGGAACAACCCCTTTAAGTTTACCATTCACATGTACACTGTACTCACTAATTTTGGTCGGACTTAAAAACAGTGTAACTTGTTTGGGAGCTTTTCGACTCTCCCCCAACAGATGACGGCAGTGGAAGATAAGGATGAGATGTATTTCAACCATGATACTTTATTATTAGGGTGATATGTGACCGCTAAAGGACTCTTTAAAATCTTGCTTTCTTCCCACATGCTTGTTTGATTGAACCAAGTATATATGTGAATGGGAGGATCGGAAGTGAGAGAGAGAGCGCTGTTGGCCAACGCATTTACCACCTACAGCTGTGTAACATATATGACCATCTTAATGGTATACATAACTAGCGTCCTACAAATTCAATTGTATTCAAGATGTCATTTTCCAACAGATAACATCTCCTCATGTTCCAATAGGTAACATCTAACCCAGAATGGTTGAAAGTGGTTGTGTAACCTAAAAACACTGGGTAATAGAGAGAATGCCCTCCCCCCAACACATGCCTAATTGACTGTTTTTAGATGGGTCTCATAAATGTATGCCCTTCCCAACCGTTTCTTTTTCTGGCTCAACACATCCCAAGATGAGAAGCTTTGAAAAATATCACGATTTGTCATTACTCTGTTGGAAGTTGTTTAGGCTGTATGTATCACTATGTATTCACCTAGTGGTTGTGATGTGAATCATGAGATGGGCCTATAATGTATTGAATTTGTGAGAGTTATGGTTTACACATTGTCCCCCCTCCCCTCCCGTGCGTACAATCGTATTGTACTCGCCGGTGGAGAATTGACATGTCCGTTGTTAGCAGCGATTATGCACCACTGACCATGCATGTCTATGGGGCCGATGCCCGGCCGGCCTCCACGTGCTTTGGAATTACGCGCTTGGTTCCAAAACACCCGGCGCATTGCGGCACATGCTACACGCACCGCAATACATCGTGTGAACATAGCCTTATACGCGGCAAAATGCGCCACACAATTACGGTAATTCAAAGCTCTCATAGAGAGCTATGAATTATGTCCATCTCCCTCCTCCCCCCGCTATTACGCCGTGTGAATATACCCTTAGGCTATGTTCACACGGCTTATTCTGGGACATATTTCGGCCCATATTTCGCGCCGTACTGCGCTCAAATATGGCTGAAATCCGTCCCTGTCATTACGGTAATCCACAGTTTTCAGAGAACTATGGATTAAGTCTCCTCTCCCCGCTCACGAAATACGGCGAGTGGGGAGAAAGTGTCATGCATATTATCCTGGCAGGATACGTGCTGTGGATAATGAAAG
Organism: Phyllomedusa bahiana; assembly: GCA_025379985.1. Taxonomy (NCBI): domain Eukaryota; kingdom Metazoa; phylum Chordata; class Amphibia; order Anura; family Hylidae; genus Phyllomedusa; species Phyllomedusa bahiana. The sequence goes on along the minus strand of JAODAL010044637.1, from coordinate 17,330 downwards.
TCTATGGGGCCGGCGAGCTGCCCCCCCCCCCCCCGCCCAGCTCCCATGCACACGCTGTAATTGCGGGCGAAATCCGTCGTGTTCAGGAGCTTGCGCGTATTCCCACGATACGAGGGGGCGGCAGCCTGCCGGCCCTATAGACTGTCATTACTCGGGGCGCATAAGCGCCGTGAATAAATGACATGACAATACGTCGAGCGGGGAGAGGAGGCGCAATCCATAGTTCTCTATGAGAACTGTGGATTACCGTAATGACTGGGGCGCATTTCGCTCGTATTTGAGCGCAGTACGCCGCGAAATATGCGGCGAAATGCGCCCCAATTTAAGCCGTGTGAACATAGCCTTATAGTCAATCCGTCTGATTCCCAGCTCCCCAATGTACCGGGTTGCTGGGAAAATGAAATCCGACCGGGTTTTTCGTGCAAAAAAAAAAATGCAAAAAAACCCCCCAAAAAAACTGGCGGTGCAGCACGGTCCGGGGATTTGAAAATGTTGTCGCATTTTGGGCAGCATTTTCAAATTGCTATATAGACCTAGCCTGATGCTATATTTATGCCGTCAAATTATGGGCAATGTCCCTTTAAATATTGGCTACCCCTCCCTCCGGTGGAAGCGCGTTTCGAACAGAACGGGAGTTTCAAGATGTTCCTACTTTGTGCATCTGGCGACAATGTAACAGATAAAGTGCACATATTCCTTTTCATGCTCACACGCGGCATTCATCTAGAAACACACAGATAGGACGAGGTCTTTTGCAAACATCCACATCTCCAGTTCTCCATGCTCTTCAAGGCCAATTAGCCAAAGGAAAAAAAAAAAAAGCACAGCTGTCCTCTGTTGATAAAACATCACACATTTCAGTGGTTGTGAGAAGAGTTAAGGTCATTTAACCTCTCCAGACTGCACGTGGCTGATAGAATCCTCTCCTGGCAGGAAGCCATGTCTAAATGAGAAGAAATAACCTAGACGGCACCTTTGTTTCTTCTGAGAGACACCTGGATCGTACCATGTGATCGCTTCTCGGAAAACCTCACAGGCAGAAGCAACCGTGCTATTTCCTTGGATGAAGGCAACATGCGGGAGATAGAAAACCAACACAGGGGCTGCGCGGAATAAGTTTTTGCACGGAAGATGACGGCCGGTAATTTTTTACAATGATGGCCGTCGTCAAGACGTCATGATCGGGCGATCCCTTTTCGAGCTGATGAGCTTGAAATTTGGCTAAAATAGGCCGAGTTCTCACGTTGCGTATTTGTTGCATTTTTCAATTGCATCGAAAACATGAGCAATTTTTTTTTTAATTGCTCATGTTTTTGATGCAATTGAAAAATGCAACAAATATGCCTATTTTAGCCAAAATTCAAGCTCGTCAGCTTGAAAAATACCATTCCTTCATCCCTTCAAGGATCTGAACGTCAAAATGGGGTGAAGGGTGCATGGAGCGGGTTTACACGCTGAGTTCTTTGCGGCCAATAACCGCAGCTAACAGCAGGGAACTGAGCCAGCTGCAGATAGATCCGAAAGTGATCCATGACAAAATCTGCATCGAAATCCACAGAGGATCTGCACCATGTGAACATACCCTAATGGAGGAAAAAAAAATTCTGCAAAAAAACTCCACATTTGTCATTTGCCTTAACGACTGAACAAGAAAAATTTGGAGAATCGCTTGTTAAGAAAGATCTGGGCGTTCTTGTAGATCAGGGGTCTCAAACTGCAGCCATCCAGCTGTTGGGAAACTACAACTCCCATCATGCGCACTGTTACAGATTATATAAATGCATGATGGGAGTTGTAGTTTCCCAACAGCTGAAGGGCCGCAGTTTGAGACCCCTGTTGTAGATCATAGACTACGGAACAGCATGCAGTGTCAATCAGCTGCCTCTAAGGAAAGTAAGATATTGACGTGTATTCAGAGGCATGGACTAGCAGGACAAGGATGTAATTCTACCGCTGTATAAAACATTGGTGCGTCCTCACTTAGAATATGCTGTTCAGTTCTGGGCCCCAGTTTCTAGAAGAGATGTAGGAGCTAGAGAGAGTGCAAAGACGAGCAACCAAACTTACAAGGAGAACGGAACATGTTAGAGAGAGTGCAAAGACGAGCAACCAAACTTATAAGGTGAATGGAGCATCTTAGAGAGAGTGCAAAGGCGAGCAACCAAACTTATAAGGGAAATGGAGCATCTTAGAGAGAGTGCAAAGATGAGCAAGCAAACTTATAAGGGGAATGGAGCATATTAGAGAGAGTGCAAGGATGAGCAAGCAAACGTATAAGGGGAATGGAGCATCTTAGTTATGAGGAGAGGTTAGAAGAATTGAACTTATTTAGTCTTGAGAAAAGACGGCTTCGGGGGGACATGATTAATTTATATAAATATATAAATGGTCCCTACAAAAAGTATGGGGAAAAATTATTTCATGTAAAGCCTCCTCAAAAGACAACGGGACATTCCCTTCGACTAGAGAAAAAAGGATTCAATCTTCAGAGGAGAAGAGTGTTCTTCACTGTGAGAACTGTGAATCTGTGGAATAGCCGTCTGAGGAGCTGGTCACAGCAGGAACAGGTGAGGGTACAAGAAAGCTCAGATATCTACCTGAAACTAAAGAATATTAATACGTATGTAGCTATGTAATATTCTGCATCCAGGCTGGTGGAGGCTCTGGGGTCAGAGATACGATCTCCGCTGGAGCAGATTGTTTCTTGCCTTGTGGGTTCCAGGGCATTCACCAGTGGGGAGGCTGGGCTTAAAGTCCTTGTCTCCCTCCCTTCGCCCACATTTTCCCCACCCTTGGTTAAACTTGATGGACACGTGTCTTTTTTTCAACCTTACTAACTATGTAAATTTACTTTTTTTCAGTCACTCCACAAAAACTCAGCGCCAAAATCAGCAGACAAATAATAATAATAATAATAATAAATGTGATGCATTCTTATATATCAGTTTTAAGGTGCAAATGGAACCATAATTTGGTGCATTAGGCTTAGTAAATCTTTCCCAAAGTATAAGGAACCCTGTGGTAAAATATTTCCATCCTCTGACTTATTATCTCAGATGTCCAATCATCCCTCATTGTGATTCGCTGCATCAAATATCTCTGGGCTCTGACTTATGTTCTAGCTCTGAGATAGCTTTTCTGATGTATAATCTTGATAGCTATCTAAATTCTTAGATGGTGCCAAGACTTACCTGTAAATAAGACATTTGGAATTCGCTTAAAGTTACAGGTTGAGAGCGTCTCCGAGGTATTGGCAGAGCATGCATGACTCAAAAGCTGGGGTAAGTGGTCATCAGGGCTTATTCTAGTACAGATATCTGATGGTAGATTAGATACTTGGATGTGGGGTGTTTTGGCACCAATGCTCTCCTACTACTTCTATATCGTAAGACGATACATTTTATGGATGCTACAATACTCCATATCCTCCACAATAGTATTGAGATTAAAGGAATTTTGCACTTAGGCTGTTTCACAGGTCCTGCTCTTCACAGCCAGCTTCATGCTCCCACTTCTTGTGCAGGCTGTGAGTGGTTCTATAGCTTCGGGCTCCCACTTCTTTTGCAGGCTGTGGGCCGTTTTACAGCTTCGGGCTTCAACTTCTTGTCCAGGCCGTGGGTGGTTCTACAGCTTCAGGCTCCCACTTCTTGCTTGGGCTGTGGATGGTTCTACAGCATCAGGCTGCCACTTCCTGTTCAGGCTGTGGATGGTTCTACAGCTTCAGGCTTCAACTTCCTGTTCAGGCTGGGGGCAGTTCTACAGCTTCAGGCCCCCACTTCCTGTTCGGGCTGTGAGCAGTTCTACAGCTTCAGGATCCCACTTCCTGTTCGGGCTGTGGGCAGTTCTACAGCTTCAGACTCCCACTTCCTGATCATGCGTGGGCTTACAGTTCTACAGCTTCAGGCTCCCACTTCCTGTTCGGGCTGTGGGCAGTTCTACAGCTTCAGGCTCCCACATACTGTTCGGGCTGTGGGTAGTTCTACAGCTTCAGGCTCCCACTTCCTAGTTTGGGCTCTGGGTGGTTCTACATCAGTGACCATTCAGCTTGGCTATTCCTAGCTGAGCCAGGATATGGATGGGGTCCAAACAGCAGGACAGAAGGCCACAGAGGTTTCTTCTCACCTAATAACAAAGACAATGGGCCAAAACCATGCTTGGGTCACCACTCAATGAGGGCCTCATACGAGCCACTTGATCTGCTTCTACCAATGGAACAACCCAATAGCGCTGACTTTACCATGGTTTCCTTCATTGGCTTTCTGCTTACCCTATCTGTGGGTATGTCACTGCTGGGGTAAAAAAATTTGGGGTTCATTTATTTAGTTGTTATTTTTTTACTTAGACTGAACATCCTTTGGTACAATCAAACAATATGTGAAAAATATATGTCTGGTTACTCCAAAACTTGAAATTTTTTCATGAATTTTTTTTTCTTCCAAAAAATTCTGCATTTCAGAAAGTGTTTGACAACCCTCAGCATACAAATTTGGCCGAAATTTAGGTGACCTAAGTGTTCATCAAGTTCACGGACTGAAGTGTTCTCCACAGAAATGTTGCATTTCAGCGCAGGTTGGAGGAGTAGGTTATAGATGGGCTATCAGATTCGGGGATATTGGAGGGGGGGGGGGGGTATCTCTGGTAATCAGCCTGATTAAAAAGCTTCTTTGGTTACAGCCGTTTGCACAGATGCTTACAGGCAGAATAGGAAGCCTTTGATGCAGGACTTCAGAGAGCGTGCTTCCTGGGCCTGGCATGTACATGCATTAACTACACTGTCATAGCTCTGCCCCAATTTTTCTGGAACGTCATGTCTGCTGGATAACGACTAGTAATAGAGGAAACCAGCTCCAACCTCCCACCACTCATTCTAAGTGATCGTCCATTTTTTGGAAAAAAATAATTGTCGCCCAATCCATTGCTGTGAACGATAGTCGGCAAAACATTGCTCCCCTGTGTCCCCGAAAATAAGACATCCCCCGAAAATAAAACCTAGTCCATTTTTTTGATGCAATTCAGAGTTTGGCTGCTTATGCTGATGGGTGTGATGAAATCACTACAGTATATTAATGCATTTGGATAAATGTGAATTCTTATTCATGGAAAAATAAGACATCCCCTAAAAATAAGACCCAGCTCGTCTTTAGGAGCAAAAATTAATATAAGACACTGTCTTATTTTCAGGGAAACAGGGTAGGTGGCCAAATGCACTGCTGCTTGAGGTGCACGGTGGTAATTTGCTTGATTACTACAAGGCGATGGCATACCTATGTGAATACCATGCAGCGTCATAGCAGACGTGCAATGTAACAAAATATTTTCTCACCTGAGTTAAAGGGGTTGTCTCACTACAGGGATTGCTGCTTTTTATGATAAAGATCTTGCAAAAAGAAGTCACTTTGCAATATGTGTCCATTAAGAGTGTCCTACCTATTCCTAGATATCCCCTCTTGTATGGGCTACATCAGCTCATCAGGTCACTATAGCTACAGACCTGTTTGATCTCTCCTGATAGGCTGCCAGTGCTGGCTGCTATAGCTACAGACCTATTTGATCTCTCCTGATAGGCTGCCAGTGCTGGTTGCTATAGCTACAGACCTATTTGATCTCTCCTGATAGGCTGCCAGTGCTGGTCGCTATAGCTACAGACCTTTTCGATCTCTGATTGGTTGCTATGTGCTCTGATTGGTTGCTATGTGCTCTGATTGGTTGTTATGAGCTCTGGTTGGTTTCTATGAGCTCTGATTGGTTGTTAAGAGCTCTGATTGTTTGCTATGAGCTCTGATTGGTTGCTATGGGTTCTGATTGGTTGCTATGAGCTGTGATTGGTCGCTATGAGCTCTGGTTGCTATGAGCTCTGATTGGTTGCTATGAGCTCTGATTGGTTGCTATGAGCTCTGATTAGTTGCTATGAGCTCTGGTTGCTATGAGCTCTGATTGGTTGCTATGAGCTCTGATTGGTTGCTATGAGCTCTGATTGGTTGCTATGAGCTCTGATTAGTTGCTATGAGCTCTGGTTGCTATGAGCTCTGATTGGTTGCTATGAGCTCTGGTTGGTTGCTGTAAGCTATGGTTGCTATGAGCTCTGATTAGTTGCTATGGCTCATGGTTGCTATGAGCTCTGATTGTTGGTCTTGCTATGAGCTATGAATTGGTTGCTATGAGCTCTGATTGGTTGCTATGAGCTCTGGTTTGCTATGAGCTCTGATTGGTTGCTATGAGCTCTGATTGTTGCTATGAACTCTGATGGTTGCTATGAGCTCTGGGTTGCTATGGCTCTGATTGGTTGCTATGAACACTTGTTGCTATGAGCTCTGATTGGTTGCTATGAGCTCTGATTGGTTGCTATGGACTCTGGTTGGTATGGGCTCTGGTTCCTATGAGCTCTGATTGGTTGGTATGGGCTCTGGTTCCTATGAGCTCTGATTGGCTGGTATGGGCTCTGGTTGCTATGAGCTCTGATTGGTTGGTATGAGCTCTGGTTGCTATGAGCTCTGATTGGTTGCTCTGGGCTCTGATTGCTGTGAGCTCTGATGTTCGCTATGAGCTCTGATTGGTTGCTATGAGCTCTGATTAGTTGCTATGAGCTCTGGTTGCTATGAGCTCTGGTTGCTATGAGCTCTGATTGGTTGCTATGAGCAACAATGACAATCTTACTGCTAAACAGTTTCCATACATAAGACCCAAAATGTAATAACCTCACAGAGAATCTAAATAGTTTAGTGTCTGGCTGGATTAGTAGAGAAAACGTATAAGAAAGCCCAGGAAAAAGATTTCAGTGAAGTCCCTGGTGTGGGCCGTCCACCAGTCTGAATGCATTTTTCATAAGGGGCACATATTTTTTTATTTTTCATTAATCTGGGTTTTCCCTTTAAATCCTCAGTAATGGTTTCCTGTCTCGACCAATTCAGTTCTCAATTTGTGTTTCATTCTTTTGTTTTACGGCCGATAATAATTTATCCCTCCTCCTTACGATGTCCTTTTATTCACTGTTCCATGATAAAGAATTACTGCCCCCATTGAAATAAATGTCACCGGCATTGACTTATCACCTCTAAAGGGGCCCAAAAGGTGCAGATGTAGCGGTGCTGATCCTGATATCTAACCCCTCGAGGGGACTGGGGGGATTTTTTAGGTTAACCCACTGAACGTAGACTTCATATGAGGTCATTTTTGTTTGTTTTAATATACAAATACAGTTTGGTCTGTTTTACTTGTATTATATTGTATTGTATATTTTACTCTATAATATACCTGTGAAATGAATGCAAACTTTTATATATATTCATGGGGACATTTATCAATACTCTCAGGGTCTGTTCACACGGCTGATTTGGACGCTGACATATCTGCGTCAAATCCTCATATAAAAAGCGTCTCAATGCAGCACTTTCTAGATGAGATTTTGACGAGGATTTGATCAGGGCTTCGGCAGGGTCATACAGTAGGGAAAAAAAAGTATTTAGTCAGCCCCCAATTGTGCAAGTTCTTCCACTTAAAGTCATCAAAAATGACTTATTGTTTAACTCACATTTTTATGTTCAACACATTTCTTAAGAATTTTGGGTTTTATCTTTTTTTTTAATTTTCCATATCCCTTTCAATATTTTCTTAATAATTCTTAAGTCCTGCAGTTTTCACTTTGGCCACTAGGCCTAATAATAATTGTCTGACACTTCCTGTTCTGTAGAGAAAGATTCTCAGTTGTCTGCTCATTAACAGCACAAAGAGGGTCAAACTGAAAGGAGACACCAGTGTGAATAGATAACACAAACAAAAACACCTCAACAAATAAAAGAGATGTACAGTCTGCCTCTTGACCCAAATTCAAAAGTCTATCTACCTAAGAGGAAAAAAGGTCGTGAAATATAACTTTTAATAGTAAACATTAAAACCATTGAATGCGTGACATCAAATTCAAAAGTACAAAATTCACAGTACCTGAATTATCAAAAGGAGGGACCCACAGTATTCAATAATCCTATAAGGTCCTAATCAAACTAATCTGCCCTATCCTAGCAAACAGACAGGTGTTTCGCCCCGATAAGGGCGTTCCTGTCACGAACCTGACCCTATCAACGCTGGCCCTAGAGAAATTTATGGTCCCATCCCATTCAATGGTTTTAATGAATAGATAACACAGGATCCACCAGTCACAAGACGAGATGTCACAGTTCACCCTTTCACCTTCCTGCACACTGACTTCTTCCCAGGTCACAGAGCATGACTAGAAAACTCTCCTATAGAAGTGAATGGGACTGAGTCAGTCTTAAGTCTCCTATGTGCATGAAGCTACTGTAAAGCATCTCTCTGACTGCTGTTAAAGCAGTGCAAACAAGGCCTAGTGGCCAAAGTGAAAACTTCAAGACTCAAGAATTATTTAAAAATATTGAAACGATATTAAAAAAAAAATGTGTTTAACATAAAATGGGACTTAAACAATGACTCATTTTTTTGATGACACATTCCTTTTAAGAAGACGAGAGAGGCCTGTAATTGACATCATAGGTCGACCTCGACTATGAGAGACAAAATGAGAAAACAAATCCAGAAAATAACATTGTCTGATTTGGAAAGAATTTATTTGCAAATTATGGTGGAAAATAAGTATTTGGTCCCCTACAAACAAGCAAGATTTCTGGCTCTCACAGACCTGTAACTTCTTCTTTCAGAGGCTCCTCTGTCCTCCACTCATTACCTGTAGTAATGGCAGCTGTATGAACGACACCTGTCCACAACCTCAAACAGTCACACTCCAAACTCCACTATGGTGAGGACCAAAGAGCTGTCGAAGGACACCAGAAACAAATTGTAGCCCCGCACCAGACTGGGGAGACTGAATCTGTAATAGGTAAGTAGCCTTGCTTGTTCTGCAGCCTGAAGGGGGCCCCCGAATCCCTTCTGCCACAACAATGGCACATGGTAGCTGATGGGCCCCATTTCACTATTTGCACTAGGGTCCAGGAGCTGCAAGTTACACCTCTGGGCTTTGATAAGTGACATGTCAATTACTTGCGGTGAATACGCGCTGCTAGTAATGGCGGGCTACACGGCCCCCCCCCCCCGGCCGCGGGAGTATGCGCCGATCAGCGCGACTCCCAAACACCCAGTGTAATTGCGGCGTGTACTGTACGCCCCGCAATTACGCCATGTGAATATAGCCTTCTTTTTCAGCGTCCAAAGAAGCGCGGAAAACGGGTGAACAAACCTCAGTGTGTGTGTGAACTCCAACGCTGCTTTACATAGGAATCAATGAAAATGAAGCGGGGGGCGTTTTGGAGACTTTTCGACGCAGTTTTGGGAGCGGAAACGCTTTGAAAATCAGCCGCGTGAACGTACGTTAGGCTTTGTCCACCCAACGAGTATTTCAAGTCAGAATCCACACGGAGTCCAACTAGAAATACTTTTCTAAAGTAAGTCCTCCCCATTGATCTCAATAGACAACACTCCTTATAGTTCATACAACGCATATTTTCGGTGGTCGGTTTTTGTTGTAAAAAGATCTTAAAACTTAGTATTTGGTCGCTAAATGTGTGAAAATTTACTATAGATGACAATGAAAACCAAGTGTAAAACGCGCTCCAAACCACTGTATGTGGTTTTTAATACAGTCATACATTTCCTGGAGGAATAACAGAGGAACAGCACAACCCAAAGATAGAGGAGAAGAGGCTCCAGGATTGGTAATTCACAGGGAACACAAGGGTTAACTAAAACTGACAATTCTGGAGCCTCTTCTCTTCTGTCTCTGGGTTGTGCTTTTCCTCTGTTTATTCCTCCTGAAAGTGTTTTACTGAATCAGTCAGATGGGTGTTACTTTCCCAGTTTTCTAAGGGGCGTTTCCATTGGTAACACCCATCTGACAGATTCAGTCGTACATGTCTAAAAGGAACAACAGAGGAAGAGAAGATGCTCCAGGATTGTTATTTTACAGGGAGAACAAAGATTTAGTAAAACCAACCTCTCTGGAGAGATCACAGGTCCTTTATAAGGACCCTATGTGCCTAGGGCTTTTTATTTTAAAGATATTCCAAAAACAAGTCGCTATATACATTAAGATTGTCCTCCCTATTCTGAGATAACCCCTCTTGTATGGGCTGCATCAGCTCCTCAGGTCGCTAAGAATACGACCTTTCAACTCCTCCTGATAGGCTGCCAGAACCGTTGTATAGCTAGACGTTTAATCTCTCTGAAGGGTGCCACACTGGGTTTCTATAGCTACAGACCTGTTCAATCTCTGTCACTATAGTACAGACCTGTTTGAATCTCTCCTGATAGGGGACCAGCCTAGTCACTCGCACCAGACCTTTTTGATCTCTCCTGATAGGCCCAGCACAGCACTATCGCTACAGACCTTTTTGATCTCTCCTGATAGGCTGCACCTTGGTTGCTATACCCAAACCCCTGTTTGATCTCTCCTGATAGGCTGCCACACAAGCCGCTATGCTACAGACCCGTTTGATCTCTCCTGATAGGCTGCAGCACGGTTGCCATAGCTACCGACGGTTGATATCTCTGTAGGCGCCCCACTGGTTGCTATAGCTACAGACCTTGGTTCTACTGCAGCCTAGTGGAAGCCAGTAAACACACCTCTGAATTCATAATGAAACCCAAAAAACAGGACTGAGGTGAGATGAATCAATGTAGTGAAACAACTCCTTTAATAAGGAAAACTAGAGGCAGTATGGCTCTGTTCATATCTGTACTGTGGGCTGTCAGTCCCCGCCCGTGCCTCTATGTATATATCGAACATGTTAATGTCCCCCAGAATCCCCAGTCCTCTGTTACATTCGTTTTTTACAAGTAAAACCCCTCGCTCTGCCCAATCCGCAGGGTTATGACAACAGTTTAAAGGAAGCGAGGCGGACTGTTCAATGTGTCACCCCATGAAATAACACACAATTGACTTCATGTTTTTTACCGCCACTACATGCGCATAGTAAGAGTCACATCCCTCAGTAACGTACATTTATCAGCTGAAGATCCCGGAGAAGTGCTGAGATTCTCCACAATTTAGCATATAGTTTTAAAAATCACTATTTATGGAAAATTATTCAAAATTTCACCCTCTAATCTTTCTCTAAAACAATTTTCCCTGCTCTTAAAATGTTCTAAAGTAGCACTTACTGCTATCTCGTGTGACACTGGGGACGTGATTTATAATTGGGTAAATGCTCCATTACTTAATAGTCATATTACCATTCCATTTTCTCACGTCAAAAAACGTATAATCCCCTTTTACCAGTCTTTATGATAAATCTATAGAATGTGTGCGCTCCAAAGCCAAAAGTCCTTTCCTTTCACATGGGGCAGGGACAACAATATTGCATCTGGATCAGGATTGGGGACTGCACAGATTGCTGTTTTATGTATGTTTTTCATTTTGTTTTTCTGTTTGGCTTCTTTTTTAGAGGTTTTGAATATACAAGGTAAAAATTATAACATTTTATTTTTATTATTAATTTTTTTTTTACCATCTATCTATCTATCTATCTATCTATCTATCTATCCCATTCTATCTTCTATCCCATTCTATTACCCCCATCTATCTACTATCTATCTATTATCTATCTATCATTCTATCTATCTATCTATCTCATATTCTATCTATCTATTTTTTTCATATCTATTCTATCTCATAATCTATCTACTCATATTATCTTTTCCATATCTATCTAATCCCATATCTATCTATCTATCTATCCCATGTCTATCTATCTATCTATCCTCATATCTGTTTTATCTATCTATCTATCTATCTATCTATCTATCTATCTATCTATCCCATATCGATCTATCTAGCTATCTATCTATCCCATTTTCTATCTATCCCATATCTATCTATCTATCAATCTATCTATCTATCCCTATCATCTATCTAATCTATCTATCTATCTATCCCATATCTATCTATCTATCTATCTATCTATCTATCTATCTATCTATATATCCCATATCTATCTATCTATCTATCTATCTCATATCTATCTATCTATCTATCCCATATCTATCTATCCCATATCTATCTATCTATCACATATCTATCTATCTATCTATCTATCTATCTACTATCCACTTGAAAACGGCTCTGTGAGGGAGCCGAAACGTCGGTGTAAGCATGTGGAAATAAACTGGTTTTTCTTTTTCACTTGGAAGAGTGCTGTGAAGAACTTTCTTTTTTGTATCTGGATGAAGCTATTTTCCAAGCTTTTATTACTTCGCTGGCACCCCGCTTTTAATCAGGATTGTTCCTACGCAGTGCTGCTGTTGCTTCTTTTTTTATCTATCTATCTATCTATCTATCTATCTATCTATCTATCTATCTATCTATCTATCTATCTATCTATCTATCTATCGATCTATCTATCTAAGATAATGAACATGTACCTGAGATATTGAGGTAGTCCCTGAGATAATAAGATTGTGCATGAGATAATAAGCTTCTGGATCAGATACTAAGGTATTGCCTGAGATAATAAGCTTGTGGATCAGATACTGAGGTATTGCCTGAGATAATAAGCTTGTGGATCAGATACTAAGGTAGTGCCTTAGATAATAAGGTAGTACCTGAGATAATAAGGTAGTGCCTGAGATAATACGCTTGTGGCTCTGATACTAAAGTAGTGCCTTAGATAATAAGCTTGTGGATCAGATACTAAGGTATTGCCTTAGATAATAAGTTTGTGGCTGAGATACTAAGGTAGTGTCTGAGATAATAAGTTTGTAGCTGAGATACTAAGGTAGTGTCTGAGATAATAAGTTTGTAGCTGAGATACTAAGGTAGTGTCTGAGATAAGCTTGTGCCTGAGATAATAAGCTTGGGGCTGAAATGCTAAGGTCATGCCTGTGTTAATAATTTTGTAGCTGAGATACTAAGATAGTGTCTGAGATAATAAGCTTGTACCTCGGATACTAAGTTAGAGCCTGAGATAATAAGTTTGTGCCTGAGATTCTAAGGTAGTGCCTGAGATAATAAGCTTGGGGCTGAGATGCAAAGGGTAGTGCCGGGAGGATAATAATTTGGGATGAGATACAAAGTATGCCTGAGATAATAACTTGTGGATGAAACGAGGTAGTCCCTGAATACAAAGGTAGTGCCTGAGATAAAAAGCTTTGCCTGAATACTAAGGTAGTCCCATAAATAACTTTTCCTGAGATCTGAGGTAGTGATGAGATAATAAGGTAATAAACTAGGGCTCTGAGGTAATAAAGTTATTGCCCGAGTGGTGCACAGCCGGGAGGGGGGTGCCCGGGATCATGTCCGGGGGGGGTGGGTGGGAAATTTTCCAGTGCGGGGGGTTTTTGGGGTGGGGGGGTTTCAGGGGCGGGAGGGGGTGGCGGGGGGGGGGTCTGTGGGAGGGGTCGGTCAGGTCGGGAGGGGGTTTGGGGTCATGCCGGGGAGGTGGTGGTCAGTGTCGGGGGGGTTTATGGGGGGGTTTTGGTGCTGAAAATGATTTTTTTGCTTTTTTTTTTTGTTGGAGTCCCGGCTCCTCCTTACTGTGATGCATATATTGCAGCTTCTGTAGCTAAATTGTTTCATGGCGTAACACTCTATATAATCAATGAGAGCCCACCTCATTTTGGGTATGTGTGGTATCCTGGGATTAGGGAGCGGTGTAGACTGTGTCCCTAACTATGTTTATGGTAATGACTTAATGCTGAATGATTTATACGAATCAAGAATTAATAAAGATGACAGATTCCATCATTAGCGCTTCTAGTGTGGAACAGAAATCAGATTATACTGTACATTGAGGGGAATACAGTTCATGTGGTGCAACTGAAGATTCAATGAAAATCGGGTTCTTTTTCTGTGGTAAAGAGAAGAGATGATGTTGTTACTATACACAACCATTGGTAGTAGGGTAATAGATGCACACCCACGCTTATAGGATTTTATGGCAATCTAAGTTTGTTTTTATTAGGGACCCGGGGTGGCAGGAGGACTTATTCCGTCACTAAAGAAGTCATGTTCCAGTTTTTCAAATACTGCCACAATTTTTTTAAAATTGCGGTAAAAACATGGTATAACTGCAACATGTGAATTAGCTTCAATTGATGCTGAAAGAAAGAAACCAATCACTGCCCTACCTTTCCCTTGTACCCAACACCAAAAATTGCCAAAAAACCCACATTTGAATACAACCATCCCCCAAACGGGTTCCGTTTTAGGATAGCCCTTAAAGGGCTGTCCCCACTACATTGATTCATCTTTCTTTCAGTCCCGTTTTTTTTTGGTTTCACTTTGAATTCAGAGGGGTGTTTACTGGGTTCCACTAGGGTGCAGTAAAGCCAGTCTGTAGCATGCAACCCTCTGGCAGCCTATCAGGAGAGATGGGGAAAAGGTCTGTAGCTAAGCGACCTAAGGAGCATGCAGCCATACAAGAGGGATATCTTGGAATAGGGAGACACTGTTTTAATGCATATATTGCAAAGTGGCTTGTTTTTGGGAAAACCTTTAAATAAAAAAAACAATCCTTTTAGTGGACAACCCCTTTAAATGGTTTGATTTTCAGGTATTCCTATTTTTGGCCCCAAAATATCATCTAAAGCTTTATTATGAAACATTTTATTCCCTCTGGCTTCTTCTTTTCCTGAGCGGCAGTCTCTACTAACATCTTGGCATTCTATTCCTGAACCTGGAAGATCAGGATGAACAGTGCTGTCAGGAGGCTCATCCCGTTTTAGGTAAAGGATCGGTGTAAGGCATTGTGGGTAAATTATTGAATTTTTAAAAATAAATTTTTTTAAATATTTTTATTTAAAATTCTGTCATATTACAATATAATTTTGAATATTAATAATAAATTTATATTTATTTAAACATTTTAGATGTTTACATAGAATTTGTGTGTAATATTTTTTTGTTGGTTATATTTTTTTGGTTTTTTTGTTTTGTTTAAATTTATTTAAAAATTATATATATTAAAATATAAATTTTATTATATTATATAAACACAAGTTGGGGGGGCAGTTCAAAGGCAAGCACAGGCTTCCAAATAAAGCAATGTTTATTGTGAAAACCACAGGAATCAAACAGAAATTCAGCTTATCTTCAGCATAACAGGAACTCATATAACAGAAATACTTCAGGTATCCCAAAGCCAGTGTGTTATGCTCACCCACACACACTGGCCGGTGTACTCAGCCTTAATGCAAGGCAGTCCACAGCTGCTGGTTGCTGGTCTAGAAACACACCCCATTACTTCCTGCACCAGCTGCCTTTTCTTTGGCCGGTAAGACCTGGGCTGGAGTATTGGAGCGGCCGTCCCACCCAGACTCTTGGGTCACTCCATAAAAAACCCGACCCGGAACCTACAAAGAAACACTGCTAAGCAGCAATAACTGTGGCTGGCATCACACTAAAGGGGTTTTTATATCACCGAGGCCAGCCACCTCAGTGATAAATACCTCCCGTCTATGACGGAACCTCTGACTCTTCTACAATACATACACATATGTTCAAAAGTATTCAAATATACATATTAAAATACTGAGTCAAAAAGTTACCCTTAGTCATGCAATAAAGCTCTAGTTCTTCATTTTTTCAATTTGTGAGTGCTGCAAAATTTTTTTCTATGGTTATTTTGACCTGTGTCTCATACTTGCTGGCACCCATTTTTATTATTTTATTCGGATGTGCTACTTTTTTTTACCTATATTATTTATTTACAAGTCACTTTGCAATATGTGTCCATTAACAGTATCTTGCCCATTCCTAGATATCCCCTCTTGTATGGACTGCATCAGCATCTCGGGTCACTATAGCTACAGACCTGTCCGATCTCTCCTGATGGCTTGCAGCACTGGTCACTATAGCTACAGAAACCCGTTTTTTAAACTCTCCTGATTAGGTGCCAGCACTGGTTGCTATAACTACAGACCTGTTCAATCTCTCCTGATAGGCTGGCAGCACTGGTTGCTGTAGCTACAGACCTGTTCAATCTCTCCTGATAGGCTGCCAGCACTGGTTGCTATAGTTACAGACCGTTTTGATCTCTCCTGATAGTCTGCCAGCACTGGTTGCTATAGCTCCCAGACCTTTTAAATCCCCTGATAGGCTCCCAAAGGCACTGGTCGCTTTTACAACAAACCTGTTCAATCTTCCTGAGGGCCCTTGTAGCCCCCTTTTCGTATAGCTACAGACCTTTTTCAACCCTCTCCTGAAGGCTGCCGGGTGTTTGGTTGCTATAGCTAAAAGGCCTGGTTTCCCCTACTGAAAAGCCAAGTAAAAACCCAGAAACTTGAGAGTTTTTGAACAGGTTGTACCCTAAAAGGACCAGTGGGGGCAGCCTATCTTTGAGAGGGAAACGGTCTGTAGCTATAGTAAACCTGAGGAACTGACGCATTTTCCACACAAGGGGGGGATATCAAGGAATATTTTAGGACACTTTTTAATGGCACATATTAAAAAGGAAACTTGTTTTTGCAAGTTTCTTTAAACATAAAAAAAGCACCCGTTTCCTTTTTGTGAAAAGGGCCTTTTAAACCCCTTCCCGACATAGGGGGTATGCATACCCCAAGGGGGAAGTGACTTCCCGCAAAACGACGTACCCAAAGCCCTGGCGATTGCGGGGGCCCTTCCCGGGCGAGCCACGCCGGATCGCAACATGGGACCAGCGGAAAATTTTACCGCTGGCCGAATCCCCGTATCACCCCCCCCCGGGAGTGAGCTCCGGCCACCGGACTGTTTAAAACCTTTATTACCGGCTGTCATGGCTTAGCGAAAATAAAGCCGCAGGCAGGAAAGGGGTGGCTCCTCCTGCCTGCTCCCGTCGGGTCCCCACTGTAGTGCGGCAACCCATCTCCTCTCTGATGCCCTTGGGAAGTGAACGGCACTTTTCCCCGGGGGCATCTGGACGTCCCATGGGCCCCAAAAGCATTTTGGGAAAGGTAACGGGCTTGTCATGGCACCAGGGACCAAAAGCACGAGGTTTCTGTGCACTGGTCCCGCCTTCTAACCAAAAAATTGATGATTGCTTTTTAGAAAAAAAAAGTTTAAAAAATTGTAGGAAAAAAAAAATAAAAAAAAAATGTCAAAAGGGGAAAAAAAAGTTAAAAACCCCAAACACAAAAAAAAAAATAAAAACACCCTACACCCCCTTTTTTTCCCCTTTACAAACGCCAATCGCCCCCCCAAAAAAAATCAAAAAAAATAAAGTACCCATATTTGGTTTAAAAACGCCGCATTTCGTAAAAGACCTGCCCTAAAAAAATCTGTCATGTTAATTAACCCGAAACCGGGAAAAACCCCTAAAAAAAAAAAAACAAAAAACAGTCACAGAAAATTCGATTTTGAAAATAAATTTCAAACACCCTAAAAGGAAAAAAAA
>JAODAL010044636.1:0-32686 GCA_025379985.1 Phyllomedusa bahiana | reverse complement strand
ATGTGAGTTAAACAATAATTTTTTTTTTTGATGACACATTCCCTTTAAGTTGTCTACAAATTAAGAAAACATGTAACTATAAGTTTTTTTTAGAATTTATTTTGACTCGCAATGCCTTTTGATTCATGAAAGATTGGTTTGTGCAGAAAATGGGGACAGACATGGGGGACATCGGTAGCACCCACTTTTGCAAACATTTTTTTGGGCTTATTGGAAAGAGAGCTATATATAAAATATCAGGAATCCTTTTTTGCGATATATAGAACACCGGTCACTCTTCATTGAAGATGTTTTAGCCATTTAGATGGGCATGGAAGACTCATTTAATGCATTTGTGGAGCATATTAATGTTAGTGAAAATGGAGTTTACATTTCAATATGGAGGACCAGAAATTGAATTCCTGTATGTTGTAAGTCAGGGAATGTAAAGGGAATCATTAAAGGTATAAACCAACGCTACAATGCTTTTTTACAATTGATAGGTTTTCCCCCCCCCTGAACATGTTAAGAGGAGCCTGCCTCGTGGACAATGTTTGCAGTTGAGAAGGAATAATAGTGATTATCAGTGATCGAACAAATTCCTATAACTATCCCTAATCGGCATCAACGTTTGAAAAAGGGGAAATCTTTTTTTTTTAAAAAATTAAAAATACAGTTTCTAAACATTTCTAACAAAGATCAAAATTAATAGTTTGATTTGTATAGCTATTTTTTCATTCTTTAATTTTAAAATAAAAATTTCTATCAATTCGAGGCGCGGTTACGCGTTTCAGGCATTAGTTATTATACTTTACGTATTTTACCTAGATTAGGCTATTCTCCAACTGCAGTTATGGCTTTGACCCTATTCTTTTTACGTAACCTACTTTCTCTACGGTAGTGACCTAGATACTCATTATTTGATATTTCTTTTAACTTTTTTCTTGAATTTGTGTTTATCTACAAATCTACATGTTTAAGTTATATTTGTATAAAGTTATTACATTTCTTGAAAAATATGAATTGATTTATTTCAATGTATTTTTAAGTGGAATTTTATTATTTCTAGTTTTTTATGGGAAAAAGCCCATACCCGTTCGATATCGCGATCTTTTTAAAAAACTTTCTGGGGCAGTTATACTTTGTGACCTGAGGGAGTGAGCTCGTTTGGCTTGCGAGAAACGCGTTGTCTTTTAACTATTTATGTTCAAATAAATCATGACACTTTTATAGTGGTAATTTGCCCAGTGTCAGAATTTGGTTTTGAATACATACAATAACGCAAATTTTTTTTTTTTCTGTCTTTGGTGTACACTTGCAGATATTTGATGTATCGGTACATTGTGGTCGGGGGAAAGGGGGCCCCCCAAAAATTTTCCCACCAAAAACATCAGAACATCGTGCAGATTCGCAAGCAGAACATGCACAATGAGCGTATTTCGCCCCGCAAGCCGGCCCCATAGACATTCATTACTCGGCGCGTATAACGCCCTGAATAAATATGTCACTTCTCTCCCCGCTCGCCGTATTGTGCAAGCGGGGAGAGGAGAGGGAAAACCTTTTTTTTTCTGAAAACTGTGGATTACCGAATGTCAGGATGTACTTCCCCCATTTTTAGCGCAGTCCGCAAATACGGGACAGAACCCCCCCAAAATAACCTGTAAACATGGCCTTAGATGCCGCAGTCAATTGTGACCTCAGCAACTAAGGTAAAGATAAAGGGAGGGAGCTCCCTGTGTTTCCATTGGCACAATCATGGGGTGCCAATGGCTTTCATGGCAACCCAGCAGCCTAACCCAGGCTTTCATGTTGCTTGTGACATCACCACGCCCTAGGAATTGTGTTTGACCGCTACAGTACTTTGCGGTTAAATGATTTATTGCTATGTATTGTAGCAGCGATCTAAGGATCACAGAGTCAAGTCCGCTATGGGGGCAAGTAAAGAAAAAAAAAAGTAGTGAAGTAAAACAGACAAAAATAAAGTTAAATATGTACACCACACACTTTTCCAATTATAAATGTCAATCACCCCAAGAGATAAAAAATTAAAAAGTACATGTATTTGGTATCGCTGCATGTGTAATGACTTGGCTTATCTGTCATGTTGTTTAACCCGACCAATACCGAAAAAAAATGTGATGAAATTGCTGGGGGTTTTCCACCCATTTTCACGGCCCAACGTAAAAAAAAAAAAACCGAACTGAAACACCTCTGAGCCTCAAATGCACAATACACCTTTAGAGGAGTTTCCTGGGGGGTTTTGAATTTAAAATGGGGGACTTGGGGAAGATTTCACCTGTTCTGTTATCTTGGGGGGGCATTGCAAATGCAACATTGCACGCACTGAAATCTGCATTCCAAAAGCTAAATAGTGCTTACTTCCGTATATGCCCTGCCATGCACCCGGGTTACATTTTAAAACACACATTTTGGAAAATTTCAAACGTGGAAAAAATTGCGTAACCTTTTCATTTTTACAGCCTAATTTTTGGGAAAAAAAAATCTGTAAATCCCTGGGGGGTAAAAATAGTCACTAAAAACCCCGGGATATATATTTAAAGGAATTTTTAAAAGAAAGTTTTTTTAAAAGATGTTCTTTAAGGGTTTTAAAGCACCTTTTAGAGGTTGAAACCCCTTTAAAAAGGACCCCAAAAGAAAATCCTATTAAAAATTTGGAACCCCCAGAGCCCGGAAAGGTGCTCCTCCTCTTCTGAGTCCTATGGTTCAGTCCTATAGCTCATTAGGGCCATATATGGGCTATTTTTAAAAACGGGAGAATCAATATTGAATTGCATTTCCCTGTTAACATTCATTGTGTTCCAGTAAACAATGGATTAACCCCTTACCGACGGAGCCAGTTTTGACCCTTCCAACAGTCCCATTTTTTTTTTAATCTGACATTTCACTTTATGTGGAAATAACATTTTGATACTTTTAACTATCCAAGTAATTTAGAGATTTTCTCACAACACATTGTGGTTTCTTAGTAAGAAATGTTGGTCCCTACAATCCTTGTTTGTGTGAAAAATATTAAAATGTTATGACAATTTCAAAAAATTTGCCATTCTCAAAATTCAAAAACTTCTGCTTTTAAGACAGTAATAGCACACAAAATGGTTTATAACTAGCATTTACCATATGTCTAATTTATGTTGCCATCATTCTTTAACGTCTTCTGATGTTTTGTGTCAACATGGTTTGCTGCCTGAGGCTTGGGATGGGGGAGTCTAATTTTGCTTCCAGTACCAGATGGATCACTAGGTGCCAGTCAGATGTTTCATCAGAGAGAGGGTCACCTTCACACCCCTTGCTGTCATTCAATTTCATTGTCTTTTTTTGCCAACCGGGGGGGCACACAAAAATTGAAACCCGTTTCTGACCATGGTCTAGCACATTGTGGGGTTTTCCAGAATTTACAAAAAACCTCTCCGTTAGCCACAAGTGGTGATAACTGAATCCCTTTAAAACAGGAGGGATTGTATAATTGTCCCCCTTTTTACTTAATCCTCTTCAATTGTTTTTGAGGAATTTTTTACTTCTGAAAATTTAAAATTGGTTTTTTTTCTATAATTGCTAAAATATAGGTTTTATTTCAACGATAAGAAATAAAATTTTTTTCTTTTTTGGGAGGTATAAAATTTAATATGTTAATAAGAAATTTTGGATTGTCTCTTTCTTGATTTTTTAGGATTTAATACATCTACATGCATACTCTGGTTTTGCAAAATATTTAATTGTGCCATAATATACTTTTGTGTACAAAGTCTTTGCTCTCCTCTCTGGGTTTCATGCAAAACAAAATACAGTATTGAGATATAGGAGGATTCCGGTCGTGTTTTTTTGTGTTTAGTTTGAAAATATCTTAACGTGGTGTTGGTGTTATTATTGTGGGAGTATTTTTTTGGCCATAAGTTGTTGCTTTTATTATATAACATGGACCCTAATTATTTATTTATAGCCCTTTATTGTTCCCCTGATGAGATGCTGAAGGGGGCATCGAAACATGTTGGGATGTTTTTTCTGATAGTTTATGGGGTCAGCCAGTGTTAGGGAGAGGTACGTGACGGAAACACCCTCATCAGGGCGATACCTCCTGGTTTTAGGCCTTCGGGTCAATTAGGCCCAGTAGGGTGACATTAGGGCATCGTTGCACCTCTTCGTTTTGGCCTTCCTTTTTCTCTCCCTTCCTTGCGTCATTATGGTTTTTCACTATGTACATGTAGGTGTAATTTTTGCCATTTTCTCCTAAGTTTACTAATAAAAGTTAAGTTTTATATTCATGATCCTCTGTTGGCTAAGGTTTTGATTTTTGGATTGTGTGTGGGGGTTTGTAGTGTGACCTGTATTGGTAGCTCCCCATATTTCCTTTACTGTTTTTTTTTTTTATTTTTTTTATTCGGTTTAGACTGCTTCGTGGGAATCTAAGTATGTATAAATATATTAAAGGTCACTATAGAGATCTCTCCCAAGATCTATTCATACCCAAGATTGTATTGAGGACAAGGGGGCATCCTCTACGACTTGAGAAAAGAAAGTTTCTACATAAACATAGAAAGGGATTTTTTACTGTAAGAGCAGTGAGACTGTGGAACTCTCTGCCAGAGGAACATGTCATGGTGAATTCAATGACATAGTTCAAAAAGGGTCTGGATGCATTTCTAGAGTGCAATAATATAACAAGTTATAGTGACTAGGGTTGTTGATCCAGGGAATTATTCCCATTACCAGATTGGGAAGAACATTTTTCCTTAAAATGAGGACAATTGACATCTACCTCATGGGGGTTTTTGCCTTCCTCTGGATCAACCCTTTAGTACAATAGGCTGAACTGGATGGTGTGTGTTTGTTTTTTTTTTTTTTTGGGTGGGGGGGGGGGGGGACCTTACGAACTATGTAAAGCTTGGAACAGGTTCAAAGGCGGGCAACGGTGATAATAAAAGGGCTTGGTGGACTGCAATACCCAGAAAGGTTAGCAAGATTAGGGTTATTTAGTTTACAGAAAAGATAGCTTTGGGGGTGGGGTATATAATAAATACAGTTGAAACCAGGCATTTACATACACTATATATATAAAAATACACACATGCATGTTTTTCTCACTATCTGACATGAAATCAGAATAAACCTTACCCATTTTAGGTCAGTTACGGTTAGCAAAATTATTTATATTTGCAGAAAGTAATAAAAATGCCTTAAATTCTCTCTCTCATTATTCTGGCATTTGACAAAGTCAAAAGTTTACACACTAGGACTACTATTCCTTTAAACAATTTGGGAGAGGGGGTCTAACAGTGACCTCCGGGTGATGTGTGACGACATCTTGCCAGGCTCTGTCATGTTACTTTACCCGTATGGTGAACACTGTTAAAAAAAAAAAAAAAAAAAAGCAGAATTTCAATTTTTGCTTATCACATTGCACATGAAATGGAATAAAGTGAGATCAAAAAGTCATATCCATGCTTTTATTGTGTAAAACGGCTATAACATTAAAAAACTATATAAATTGGGTATCGCCACAATCATATCATCCAGCAGAGTAAAACTAACATGTCACGAACACTGCACGGTGAGCGCTGTAAAAAATAAAAAAAACATCACCAGGATTGTATTTTCTTCACCCTGCCTTCCAAAAACAAATTCAAAGGTGATCAAAACGTCATGTGTCCCCCAAAAATTATACCCAAAAAAAACGTCAACTCAAGCCGAGAAAAACAAGTCCCTACACAGCTCTGGAAACAGAAAAATAGTTATGGCTCTCAGACTATAGCAATGCAAAAATGTGTTTTCTTTTCTAAAGAAGTGTTTTTATTGTGTAAAAGCAGTAAAATGTAAAAAGAAAATATACAAATTGGGTATTGCTGTAATCGTATCATGCTGAGTAAAGCTAGCATGTCATTTATACCACATGGTGACAGCTGTTACAAAAATAAAAACACTACCAAAATTACTGTATTTTGTTCATTCTGCCTCCAATACACCTTGATAAAAAAGAGAGAGCAAAGCATCATATAAACCCCATAATGGCACCAATGATAACGTCAAAGCATCCCGCAAGAAAAAGGCCTTAATCAGCTTTATATACAGAAAAATAAAATTATAGCTGTGACTGTTAACATAAAAATGCAAATTTTTACATACACATTTCTTTTGTGTAAAAGTAGCAAAACATAAACTATATAAAACTTATTTTATTGCAATTGTACCAACGAGCATAGTAAAGCTATCCTGTCACTTACACCGCTTGGTGAACCTGTAAAAATGAAACCCAGAAAAACAATGGTGGAACTGCACATGTAGTTTTTATTTTTTATTTTCATGACCCTAAGCTAAAAAACAAACAAACTGTGGAACACCTGTGCACACTAATTACACAATAATAATAGATTATATCCCTTGGGGGGTTCACTTGGGGGGGTTAAATCCAAGACTGGGTGACTTCTGGAAGGTTTCACCAGTTCTGGCACTTTGGGGGTTTTGCAAATGCAACATGGCACCCACCAAAAGCTGCATTCCAAAAGCCAAATAGCACTCCCTCCCTTGTACGCCCTTCCCTTGCAGTCAAACAGCAGTTTACACCCACATATACCCACTGCACCCCTGGACATATTCCTTAAAGGGGATTTGCCAGGACGCAAGTTACTTACCTCCTTATCAGCACAGGGAGAATGTCAACAAATCACGCTGAGTCATGAAAGCTGCAGGCCTGAGCGGGAGGGGGTGAGCAAGGAGTGAGGAAGAAGGGAGCGTCTCAAAACGTAACTAAAATAATGACACTGCAACAGTGCAGACACAGCCTCATAGACTGCACTTTCTACCCAGCCCCTTGAAGCTCATTAATTTTCCCTGTCATCAGATGAGAAGTGTTTCACGCAAGCACGGCCTGTCAGCTCCTAGGTCGTGTCTAGTGGAAGCTTTCAGGTAACTAAGGGGGATTGAGAAATGCTGATTTGTAATCGCATATATTTAGAAAAGTGATTACCCATTTTGGAGGATCCCACGTCCAATTACATCGTGGCAAAACCCCTTTAAGGGGTGTAGTTTTCCAAATTAGGTCGTCTTAGGGTGTCCGCATACCTTAAATGGTGCCTAATATATCCTAATGAAAATGAGACCCCAAAACCCTGTAGGTTCTCCTCCTACTCTGAAGCTTGTGGTTCAGCCATATAGTGCACTAGGGTCACTTATGGGATATCACTAAAAACGGCAGAAACTGGGGAATCAATATTGAGTTGCATTTTCTTATCTACCATTTTTCAGTAAATAATGGATAAAAATTTAAAATCTGCAAGAAAAGAGAAATTTCACCTCCTCTTTGCTTTAATTTCTGTGACACAAAGAGTAAACAAACTTTCTAAGTACTTTTGAATACCTTTAGAGGTGCAGTTTCTTAGATGGAGTCATTTATGGGGGTGTCTAACATAAAGGCCCCTCAAAGCCACATCACAACTGGGCTGGTCCTTTAAATCTGTGTTCTTGAAAGTGTTAAAAAGTGTTAAAATTTGCTACAAAATTTAAGAGCCCCCCCTAATGTCCTAAAATTAAATGAGATTGTTTAAAAAATGCCAATGTAAAGTAGATTTATGGTAGATGTTTTTTTTTTTTTACTAATTTGCTAGGTATGACTGTGTATGACACAAATTTTTAAACTTAAACTGAAAATGGCAACTTTTTTCACATTTTCACAATATTTTGATTTTCATAAATAAGTTTTTTTTTTCTCCAAAAATTGCTAACTTAAAGTACAATGTGTCTCAAGAAAACATTCTCAAATTCACATGAATAGGTAAACCATTAAGAAGTTATTCCCCGATTAAAGGGACATATGTCAGATTTGAAAAAAAGGTTTTAGACTTAAGGACCAAGCCAAGCATATAAAAGGTGAATATAGAGATCTCTCCCAAGATCTATTTATACCCCGGATTATATCTAAAACAAGGGGGCGTCCTCTATGCCTAGAGGAAATAAGGTTTCTACATACACATAGAAAGGGATTCCTTACTGGAAGAGCAGTAAGACTGTGGACCTCTCTGCCAGAGGAACTTGTCATGGTGAATTCACTAGCAGAGTGAATTTCTAGACTGTAATAATATAACTTATAGTGACTAGGATTTTGGAGAAGGGTTGTTGATCCAAAGATTTATTGTGATTTGCAGATTGGAGTCAGGAAGGATTTTTTTCCCCTTGAATGAGGACAATTAACTTCTACCTTATGGGGGATTTTGCTTTCCTCTGGATCAACACTATAGAGCAGTAGACTGAACTGGATGAATGTCTGTCTTTATTCAGTCTTACAAACTATATAATGATGGGACTTGGGGAGAATATATGTAAATTAGTTTACACTTTGTTATAGGAAGCAGTGGGTGGTGAATAGAGGAAATGTGAATGGACCACAGTTGCTAGTGAGGGTCAGTGTTTGGTCCTCTTTGTTTTAATATATTTATTAATGACCTTTTAGACTGCTTACATTAGAATTTCAATATTTGCCGATATAAAGCTCTGTAAGGTAATTGACACGGATAATGGAATACCAGAGAGGAATGTAGGGAAGTTGGAAGCTTGCAAATGACATTTAATGTGGATAAATGTAAAGTCATGCTCTTGGGCCCAAAATAAAAAGGTGCATTTCTATGCTAAATAGCATGGTACTGGGTAAAACCATTGCTGAAAAACAATTGGAGATATGGGTAGATGGTAATCTTAAATTTAGTGACGAAGGCCAGGCATCTGCTGCCAAGGCAAAAAAAAATCATGAGTTGTATGACGAGGCCTAGATGCTCAAGACAGAATCATGGCTTTGCCTTTCTACAAATCACTGGTGGGAATATTATTTACAGTTTTGGGTGCCAGTGTATCAAGAGAATTTTGCTGAGCTAGAGCGTGTACAAGTTGATTAAGAGAATGAGTGAGTTGCAATACTGAGACAAGGCTATCACACTTGGAAACACACAGCTGAGGGACTATTTTAATTTCCATTTATAAATATGTAAGAGGACAGTATACACATCTCTTGCATGATCTTTTTACTGCTATGCCTGTAACAGTGACAAGGAGGCATCCTTTGCGTATAAACGGAGGAAGGTTTAATCATCGTCATAGTCATGGATTCTTTACTGTTAAAGTGGCGAGACTGTGGAACTCACTGCCTTAAAGAGTACCTATCACCTCCACACAAACACACACAAAATTATAGTCTATCAAATTATAAGACTTGTCTGTAATGCAGGTCATTAGCAAATCAGAGGGTTTACCTCAGTATTACAGAGACATTGGTTTTAGTTTCACTTTCTTAGGCAGAGATCATTATCTAGTAGGATTCCTTCTGTTGGGAGTACCAACTGTGCAGGGGAAGCTGAGGATATAGCTGCTTGTACAGGGTTAATCAGTGTCTCTCACTGCATATACACTGCAGCAGGCACAGCACACTGTGGACATATTGAGACAGGGTTTACCTGTTGCTTCCAGCCTCCTCCATAGCACACAGATACATATTACACTGCTGCTATTATAATATCCAGCACAGAAATGGCAGCCCAGAGCTTAAGTGTTTACACATGATGTAGACTCCCTGGCTCCCCTTTCATAGTGGACTCTCCCAGCTCAGGAGCAGTTTGTTGACAGCTCTTTGAAACTTAGTGATCCATCAAGTTGTACGGACCCAACCTCATTCCTGTTTTAAATACCCTTTTTTTTCTTTTTTTTCCTTTTTTTTTTTTTTTTTAATAGAAACTAAATTACAGGTGAAATGCTTTGATTTTCCTAGTGAAGCATTTTTGAGAAAGTGTTTGTATTTCAGTCTCCTGTTACTTCATGAGGTTTCCCTGGAGATGACAGGACCTCTTAAAGAAGGGCTTAGATGTTTTACTTGAAAGACCTAATTTTACAGTTTATGGGAACTAGATTCTGGAGATGAGATGTTGATACAGTGAATTCTGTTTTGGAAAGAATTGATTCTCTATATTGGACAATTGGCATCTGTCTAATAGGGATTTTTGCCTTCCTCTGGATCAACACTATAAGGTTATAGCTTGGACTGTATTAAAGTTGTATCATCAAATGCATACCTTGTATATTTACTTTCATTGGAATGTAGAAAAGTTAAAGTTGATTCATGTATATTTTAATGTTTTTAAATGTATTCTAATCCAGCAGCTGCATGCAAATCACATAACCAGCCTCGGACTGGGGCCACACAGCAGTCTTAGTTTAGTCTTTTCCATATTCTCATGCCCTCTCCCCTCTCGATATTTTGTGTTACACTAACCTGTATCTGTCCTTCATCTGACACTAGTCTCCTATAGTCAAAATTAACATGTATGTGGGAGCTTTCCCAACTTGTACACACTAAATTTAAGAAGGAATGTGGTTTGTATGGAGCCTATTGCTGTCTCCAGTTGATCAGCATTGGAGTTTTTCATATAGTCCACATTTCCTTTGTTTCTCAATTATAATATGTATGGGGCCATGGAAAGTGCTGCCAATGTAGTATTCCTCATTCCCATCTGTGCCGGAGATTGGGTTTGGAGCGTCCGTCACAGAGGTGGCAGTGAATCCTTTACATAACAGAAACTAAGGGTATGTTCACACGGCTTATTGCGATGCATACAGTACGTGCCGCAATACGCCGGGTGTTTTGTAAGCACACGCTGATCAGTGTACCCAGCTGGCTCCATTGACATGCACTGTCAGCTAACAATTGACATGTCACTTTTCTCCTCCAGCATACAATACGATCAAGGCTCTATGAGAACTATGAATTACCCTAATTGCGGCGCGCAGTACGCGGTGAAATACGCACGCAATTACACTGACAGTTGCCGTTAGGGTATGTTCACACGGCTTATTTGACAGACCCCATTGACTAAAATGGAGTCAGTCTTTTAAACAAAAAATAGTGCTGCATGCTGCTGTGTTTTTTTCTGTCATGATGGAATCTGTAACTGAGACTACAAGTGGTTCCATCTCTGACGCAGATGTGAACTATCCCTAGAAAAAAGTGGTACATATTTACATAGAAGGGTTTACTTTTTACATATATGGATGGCTATTACACAGGCAATGTCTCTCCATTGTTTCAGACTACAAACAAGTCTTCTAAACGGACAATTTTTTTTTTTACATAGAGATGCGGTGTTGGGCCGTCTTTTATCTTGTCACCTGTTCCTCATAATAACGTTTATCTGTGTATTTGATAAGTCTCTTAATTTAATATCCATAAAGATGTTATACTGACTAATTCTTTTGATTACTTGTGACACATTGAAGCTAGTTATGACCTTCTCCTTTCTTTTGCAGATCCCCAGTCGGGTGGCTTCCAGTGGTTTCCCTTCAACTGTACACCGATGAACACATTCCCCCATAAGGGGTGGTTAAGTGCATGGCTAATCTTTCAATGGTTTCACTAGCAAAAAATAATAAACGAAATATGAATAAAGGCACAACCACAGCAACAAAATCCAGAATTAAAAGCAACCAAATTCAATGGAGCTTTACTTGCGTTTTACAAAGTTGGCAAAAAAGGAACAGCTAGAGAAGCGACGCTTTGGAAAACAAAATGTGATGCCAGTTAGGACTCTTGCCCACCAGTGCAGTTGTAGACTTTTAAGCGCCAAATACAGAAATGCCATTTTATTTTACCTATTTTGTGTTCGGGGGCCCTTTTTATTCTCTACATGGTTTTGTACTTGTTCATGTTAAAAACAACTCTTCATGAATAAATGTGCCAGATTTGTCTGTCTGTCTTGCTTCTACAATGGCAGTGATCTAGAGAGCTGAGGTTTCCTGGCCATGATTTAACTAGTAAGATGATGTACAAGTACTTGTGGGCTTCATGTACATTTTTTTTTTTTTTTTTTAATAAACTATATTTAATTTTTTGATTTGTTTTTAGTTTTTCTTTAGCTTTTCTCTTGTTTTTATTGGAGTAATAAAGCATTCCTATGCATACCTAGGTAGATGGTTTGTAGAAGTAAAGTTCTTGAAGCACTGGCGATCACTTGTATTATGGAAATCTTTTTCTGTAAAATTCCTTTTAGATGTTTTTTTTTTTTTTTTTCCCCTTTTCTTCCACCTTCCTCTTCCCTCTCTGTTAATTTTAGGACATATCACTCCTGATGCCTTTTGACTTCATATCAGAAAAGCAAAAAAAAAAATACACCTTCACCCACACTTCTGTTTTGTAGCATCGCCGTACAGCGTGCGGCATTAGAGCGTGTAGATCTCACCGTTTGCGCCTCAAGTTATCACTGTAGCAAGTAAAAGGTAAAAGCCACTAAGTGTATGTAGAGGTAATTTTGAAATTGTTTGTTTGTCCTTCATCTATTAGGCAGCACAGGCCCTTGTTAGAGATGTGAATTCATAGAACTGGCTTCCCATACTTGGGTTGTGCAATATTGACGAATGTCTAAATTTTGTGAGGGGTAGGGGCGTTGAAATTGGGAGGGAGTTGGGAGGGTTTCCAAGGAAGGATGTGGTCTTCAGCAGTGTTTTTAAAGGTTGCATTTCCTCTTCAATTAGTAGGCTTCACATGACTTTTTATGGTACAGGATGCAGTCTTTTAGATGGATATTTACAATAGGTAAGGCTTTGTGTTATTGTTGTAAGAATGTTTATTACAGAGTATTTCTAAAGTGTGAGGATTTTCATGGAAGGAGTTGTCTGTGTATGCTAGTTTAACATGTAATATTTCCGCATGTACCATGTGCTCTGTACAATTCTTCACAACGTGCATTTCTCTGTAAATATCTGTGAAAGTCCTGTTAACTAACCAACTTTTCTAACCACTGTACACAAGGTCTTTACATACTGTTTGAAAGCATAATAAATTACAACAGAGGGGAGCGCTTATTCCCTCACTTGCCATAATGACCGAATGTTTTCCTGGGATCTTAAGAAATCCTGTACATTGATACTTATTGCTGAGAAAACAATTTGTATCACTACTGTATTTGTGTACTTTACAGAGTGTGTAAATAATAAATTCGTAACTTCTACAATTCTGTGTTCCAATTTTTTACATTTTTTGTTTTGAGGATCTTAAGGAACTTTGAGATATGAAAATGTTTTGGCTCTTTAGGCATCTTGACAGTTCTCTGTTCACTGTCTGACAGTATTCTCAGAAGGTCTTTGGACACACAGGAAACATCTGTGTTGAGGCCAGGTAACTAAAGAGGTATTACTTTATTTTTAGGGCAGCCTTTGAAGATAAAACCCTTTGTCCCTTGTGCTAATTTTTAATTTCATGAACCAAGAAAGACTAAGGCAAGCCATTTTTAACATCTCCTCGTTCTGGAGATTGATCCATGTTATTGGCTATTCTAAGCTGCCCCTGTTAGATTGCAGTTTTTACATAGCTTAAGGCTTGGTAAGTACCAGCGTGAGAATCCCTGGTTTTGATTGATCCATGTCCCACCTCTTGAGATCCTCATCATTAAAACCTTTATGGCATAGCTTGTGGATATATTGATGTGGGTAAATGTCTGAGATGGGAAAACACCCATTATTTTACAGATTTTTTTTTTTTCCCCCTGTTTGTGTATACAGAGAAACCTGCCCGTTAAGTTGAGGGAAAAGCTAAGCAACATTACTGGAAAGAGGATTCCTGTGGTTGTATGCTGTTCATAGCTGAGCAGTTCCCTTTTAACTTTTTGTTCTTTGCAGGATTTCTGCTAGGCTGCAAGACTATCTTCATGTTTCTGAAAAAGACATTGTGGGCAACTTCTTATGTTTACTGGTTATCATATATAGTTAAGTAATTTGCAAGGCTGAAAAGAAAAATCTGTCCAATCCATCCTATTATCCCACAGTGTTGATCCAGAATAAGACAAAATACAATGAGGTAGAAGCCAGTTGTCCTTAATTTAGGGAGAAACTTTATTCTACGCCTCAGAGAATCAGAATACACCCTTGGATCAAAAGACTCTTCTCTAGAAATCTAGTCACTAGAAGTGTATGTTCACACTGGTAAAATTCTGGGTACAAATAGATCATGGGAGAGATCTCTATATTGACCTTTGAAAAATGGATACATACACTGGGAAAACATTGTTTGAACCGTTCTGTTAAAGGGATGAAAACCCACAATGTTCCCTAAAATAACTTGAAACTGAAAATCAGGCATTGCCTTTTAATTATGGTTCGATTGAAACTGACCTGGACAACATGATAGTACCCTGTCAGATGGATTATGCTGTCTTATCTGAGAGCAGGACGTGATCGAGGCAGAGAAGCGATGTTCTGTGATATACAGGTTTATGTGATTTGAAACTGAATCTGATTAAAAAGCAGAGAAAATCTGTGAAAGTGAGTTCTGCTTACCCAACCCTCACACTGATCAACAGCTTTCCCTGTATCAGTGTGTGCACAAAGTAAACTTTAACCCCTTACCGACATTTGACGTACCCATACGTCAAGGTCGGGTAGGGGTTCCCGCAAATTGACGTATGGGTATGTCATGGCGATCTTGTGCGCTCACAAGCGGAGCTCGCAAGATCGCGGCATGGAACCAGCGGTATATTACCGCTGGCATCATGCCGCATCCCCCACAGCCGGATTGAGCTCCGGTCCCGGAGGATTAACCCTTCGATGTCGCGACCTATCATGGTTACGATAGCGAAGCTGCAGGCAGGAGGAGCGAGCGATCCGGCGCAGACGCGATCACTGATCCACTCACAGACAGCCTGGACGCTGAATGACAGCATCCGGGTTGTCTAGCGACGTCACCATGCCCACAATGCATTGTGGGCATCGTGACTGACAGTTGCCATGGAGACCAGTACACAGCTATAAGCTGCGTGCTGATCTCCTATTGTATGAACGATCTGACGATCTTTCCTACAATTCCCCTCTGGGGAAAAGTGTAAAAAGTGAAAAAGTAAAAAAAAAAAAAAAAAAAATAGTGTAAAATAAAAACACGTACACCGCCCTTTTCACCTTTACAAACGCCAATCGCCCCAAAAAAGATAAAAAAATAAATGCCCATATATGGGTATAAAGTACCCATATTTAGTATCACCGCGTGCGTAATGACCCACCCTATAAATCTGCCATGTTAATTAACCCGTACGGTGAATGCTGTAAAAAAAAAAAAAAAAAAAGTCACAGAATTACGATTCTGGAGTAAAAAGTCATCAAAAACCAAAAAATAAATAAAATTGTGCTTCCACATGAAAAACTATTTAAATTGGGTATCACCGTAATCGTCTCAACCCACAGAGTAAAACTAACTGGTCACGGATACCGCACGGTGAGCGCTATTAAAAATAAAAATAAAAAACACTTCTAGGATTGCAGTATTTTCTTCACCCTATCTTCCAAAAAAGCGGATTTAAAAGCGATCATAAAGCCTTGTCCCCCCAAAAATTATACCAATAAAAACGTCAACTCATCCTGCAAAAAAAAGTCCCTACACAGCTCCGTAAACAGTCTGAGAGCCATAACTTTATTTTTCTATGGCGATGCAAAAAACTTCTCGAATAAAAGTTTTTTTTGTGTAAAAGCAGTAAAACATTTTAAAAAAATATACAAAGTTGGTATTGCTGTAATCGTATCAACCTGCTTAGTAAAACTAGCATGTCATTTATACTGCACTGTGACCACTGTAAAAAATAAACATTACCAGGATTGCTATATTTTGTTCAAAATGCCTCACAAACACCTTAATAAAAAGTGATCAAAGCATCATATGCACCCCATAATGGTACCAATAAAAACATCAACTCATCTCGCAAAAACAGGCCCATAATCAGCTCCGTATACAAAAAATTTTAAAAAATTATGGCTGTCAGAATATGACAACATAAAAATGCAACTTTTTATAAACTCCTATTGTGTAAAAGTAATAAAACAGTATATAAAATGTATATCATTGTAATTGTACCGACCCCCATAGTAATTTTATCCCGTCCTTTATCCTGTACGGCAAATACTGTAATAATGAAGCCCAAAAAAGGTTGCGGAACTGCGTTTCTCCCCTCCCCCTCCCCCCCCCCCCCCCCCCCCCCCCCATTTTTTATAGTCAAACACTAAAAAAAACTAGGGAACAATTCTGTGCCCAAAATGCAAAATACACCCCTAGATGAGATCCCTGAGGGGTGTTGAATCCAAAATGGGGCAACTTCTGGAAGGTTTCACCTATTCTAGTACTTTGGGGGCTTTGCAAATGTGAAATGTCCCCACCAAAATCTGTGCTCCAAAAGCCAATAACACTCCCTCCCTTGTACACTCTGCCATGCACCCAAACAGCAGTTTACACCCACATGTAGTGTATTGCCGAATTTGGAAGAAATAGCGTAACACAATTTGGGGGGCTTTTTTTTTTTTCCAGGATTCCTTGTAGAAATTAAACATTTTCAGCTAAAATTGCAGATTATTGATAAAAAGAATATTTTTTTTATTTTCAGAGCCGAACGCTAAAAAAATTTGTGATATACCTGTGGGGTCGATATACTCACTGGACCTCTGGATGTATTCCGTAAGGGGTGTAGTTTCCAATATGGGGTCTTTTTAGGAGCGTTTATTACGTTTTAGCATTTCAGGGTGTCCGCAAACCTGAAATGGCGCCTAAATAAAATTGTAATGAAAATGAGACCACAGAGTCCGGTAGGTGCTCCTCCTATATGGGATATCTCTGAAAACGGCAGAATCTGGGGAATCGATATTAAAGGGGTTGTCTCGCTACAATGATTGGGTTTTAATTAAAAGATCTTTAAAAAAACAAGCAGCTTTTCAATATATGCTCATTACAAATGTCCTACTGATTTTGAGTTATCCCTGGTAGTAGGAGTGCATCAGCTCCTCAAATCACTATAGCCACCGACCTGTTGATTTTTATCTCACTGGCTGTCAGTGCTGGTGACTCATCAGCTTCTCAATACAGGTCTGAGCACAGAGCCCCTCCTGCACAGTATGCTTCTGTAGGGAAGGGAGGGGGAGGGCTCTGGCTTCTGTGTCTGTGTAGCTGTGCTGCCTGGATTAACCCTGTGTGTGCCTGCTCCCTCCTGCTCTCTACACAGATTGAGGAGAGCAGAGGTGAGGCTGATCTGTGGTCAGTAGGATGTGACAGCAGTGAAGTGTGTTACTATAATCACCATGTGTCTGTGGAGCTTTGACTATACTAATAGAACAGATCAGGGGGGCATGTGAATGGTTCATATCCCTCCCTGCTCTGCTGTATTAGTGACACATCCTGATTATAGTAACTCACTGTTCTGACAGGGTTTGTTTGTTGTTGCTTGAGATGTCCATGGAGAGTTGTATGCTAAGCAGGGGGTATAAGAACCTTTACATCCCCCTGCTCTGCTATTAGCATACACAGCTTCACAGACCTCTCCAGACTCATAGATCAGCCCTCTCCCTGCTGTCTCTGACTCTGTGGAGTGGAGCAGCAAGAGCTCGGCCACAGCAGCAACACAGTGCAGCTGATCCAGCAGTGAGCAGCAGATCTAGGCAGGCACACAGGGTTAACTCTGGCAGCAAACGCCCTCCCCCTGCTGTATAGAAGTTACTGCAGTCAGAGGAGGAGAGCTGTCTGTGTGCTGGGGGGAAGGGGGAAGAGAAGAGGCAGATAAGAAGAGGCCCCTGAATTCAAAAATCCTATCATGCCAGACACACTGAAGTAGGCTGAAAACCTATAGTGAGACAACTTTTAGTTGCATTTACCTGGTCACATCTACTGTGTTCCAGTGAAAAATGAATAAAAATTGAAATTCTGAAACTTCATCTCCACTTTGCTTTAAATTATGTGAAATATCTAAAGGGTCAACAAACTTCCCAAATGTTTTTTTAAATACTTTTAAGAGGTCTAGTTTCTTAGATGGGGTAATTTATCGGGGTATCTAACATACAGGCCCCTCATTTCTTCAAAATGTGAAAAATTACTACTATATTTCTAAGCCCCTTAACGTGGTAAAAAAAAAAAAAACATTTAAAAAATTATTCCAACCTACAGTAGACATACGGTAGATGCTAGTTATAAACTATTTTGGGTGGTATAACGATCTGTCTTGCACACAGAAATTTTTAACTTTGAAAATGGCAACTTTTTATGATATTTTGATATTTTTCACAAACAAGGACTTTTTGGACCAAAATGTATTACTAACTTAAAGCACAATGTGTCACGAGAAAAATATCTCTGGATCACTTGGATAGGTAAAAGTGTCAAAAAGTTTTTCTCACATAAAGTGACACATGTCAGATTTTAAAACCAGGGCTCTGTCAGGAAGGCCAAAACTGGTTCTGGCGGTAAGGGGATAAATCACTATGAGGGCGGGATCAGCAGGACTCCTACTGTCACTTGAGGCTGGTTAGGATTTATTCTGCTTTTTACTCAATCCTGCTCTAAATAATATAAACTTAAATATCACAACACTCCTCTTTTCTCCCTCTATTATATCCTGCTCTCAGTCATAGACCACCTGACAGGTTCTCTTTAACATAGCATTGCACATGTGTTACACAATATGTTGCAAGATATTTTGGTGTCAATCACTGCAAACAAGTCCTGTAACTATCGAGATTTCTGCACCCAAATGTATTTTGGGCCACTACTTGTAAGCAAACTGCTCCAGTTATCTCAGGTGTGAGGGTACCTTCTCCAGACTGCATGTTTCAGCTCCTTCCACAGATGTTCAATAGGATTTAGATCAAGAATCATAGAAGGGCACTTCAGAATTATCCAAAGCCTTTCTCTTGGCTATTCTTGGATGTTTTTAGCTTTGTGTTTTGGGTTGTTATCATGTGGGAGGAACTATGACTTGCAACTGAGACCAGGCTTTTTTGCACTGGATAGGACATTTCACTTCAGAATGCCCCAAAACATAAGCTTCCTCCATGTTTCACAGTAGGTACAATGTTCTTTTCTTTGTATGCTTCATTTTTGCATCTGTGCACATAAAACTGTAGCTTTTTGACAAGTCACATCAGCTCTGTCTCATCTCTCCAAAGAACATTCTCCCAGAAGTTTTGTGGCTTGTCTAAATGCGTTTTGTCAAATTCAAGTCTCTCTTCTATTTGCTTTTGACAGTGGTTTCCTCCTCTGTTGTCTCCCATTTAGTCAATTTTGGGAAAGACATTGATGAGTGGTGTGATTTGACACTGATGTATCTTGACCTTGTAGTTCACCTCTAATCTATTTGTTATTCTGGGCTTTTTTGTTACCATTCGTATTATGTCTCTTCAAGTTGTCATCAATTATCCTTTTGTGGCCACATCCAGTGAGGTTGACTACAGTCCTTTAAACTTTGAGTAAAAGGTACAGCTGTAGTAAAAAGAACATCAAGCTGTTTGGAAATGATTTTAAAGAATTTTACGTTCGTCTATAGTTTTCTTTCTAATCTACTTAGACAACTGTCTCCTTAGCTTCTTATGGTCAATGTTCAGTGTAGTACACACCAGGATACCAAACAGCACAGTGACTACTTTAAACCATTAAACCCCTTACCACCACAGCAAGTTTTGACCTTCCACAGTTTTTAAATCTGACATGTTCCTTTATATGGGAATAACTTTTGATATGTTAACCTATTAAGCACTAGGCTGTGAAAATGGAAAGAAAAAACAGCAATTCGCCATTGTTTTTAGGGTTTTACTTTCACAATTTTCACTTTGCGGTATAAATGACATAACTTTATACAATTACAGCGATACCACGTTTACAGTGGGGAAAATAAGTATGTGATACACTGATGTTTTTGCAAGTTTCCCAACCTACAAAGAAAAGCAAGCCCTTCAACTGTAGAGACAGAATCTTAAAAAATCCAGAAAATTATAGTGTATGATTTTTAAATAATTTGCGTTTTATTGCGTGAAATAAGTATTTGATACACTAGAAAACAGAACTTAATATTTGGTACAGAAAAATTTGTTTGCAATTACAGAGGTCAGATGTTTCCTGTAGTTCTTGACCAAGTTTACACACACTGCAGCAGGGGTTTTGGCCCACTCCCCCATACAAATCTCCAGATCTTTCAGGTTTCGGGGCTGTTGCTGGGTTACATGGCTCCCTCCCAAAATTTTTGATTGGGTTCAGGTCTGGAGACTAGCTAGTCCACTCCTGGATTTCAAAATGTTTCTTAGGGAGCCACTCCTTAGTTGTCCTGGCTGTATGTTTCAGGTCGTTATCATAGTTACATGGTTTGCAAGGCCGAAAAAAGACAAGACGTCCATCCAGTTCAGCCTGTTGTGCTAAAATGTTGATCCAGAGGACGGCAAAAAACCCCAATGAGGCAGGAGGCAATTATCCTCATTTTAGGGAAAAAATTCCTTCCCGACTCCAATCTGGCAATCGGAATAATCCCTGGATCAACGACCCTACTCCAGAATCCTAGTCATTATAAATTGTTATATTATTACGCTCCAGAAATGCATCCAAACCCTTTTTGAACTCCGTTATTGAATTCACCATGACAAGGTCCTCTGGCAGAGAGGTCCACAGTTTCACTGCTCTAACAGTAACTAATCCTTTTCTATGTTTATGTAGCAACCTTCTGTCCTCACGAGGTAGAGGATGTCCCCTTGTTCTTAATACAGTCCTGGGTATAAATAAATATTGAGAGAGATCTCTATATTGACCTTTAATATATTTAAACATATTTATTATGTCCCCCGCGAAGCCGTCTTTTCTCTAAACTAACCCCAATCTGGTTAATCTTTCTGGGGATTGC
This sequence comes from Phyllomedusa bahiana, assembly GCA_025379985.1. Classification (NCBI taxonomy): domain Eukaryota; kingdom Metazoa; phylum Chordata; class Amphibia; order Anura; family Hylidae; genus Phyllomedusa; species Phyllomedusa bahiana. The sequence continues at coordinate 12,044 of JAODAL010044636.1, read as the reverse complement.
AGTCGACCCAGTCCTTTTATTATTTTTGTTGTCTGCCTTTGTACCTGTTCAAGCTCTACAATGCCTTTCCTGTGCACGGGTGCCCAAAACTGTACACAATATTCCATGTGTGGTCTAACCAGTGACTTGTATAATGGGAGAACAATGTTCCCATCATGTGCATCTACGCCCCTTTTAATACAACCCATGATCCTATTTGTCTTGGCAGCTGATGCCTGACACTGGCTGCTACAATTATTATTATTTATTTTAAAGCGCCATTGATTCCAGGGCGCTGTACATTCGAGGGGGTTACATACATTACATAAGTCAAACGAGTACAGTGATAAGGGATAATGACAATTGGCACGACAGAGGGAGAGAGGACCCTACCCGCGAGGGCTTACAATCTACAAGGAGGGGGGAAAGAGACAGGAGGTGAGGGGCAGACATGTCTGTGGAGGAAGTAGTGACAAGTTTAGTGAAGGTTATAGGCAAGCCTGAAGAAATGGGTTTTCAGGTTGCTTTTGAAGCTGGTAAAAGTGGAGGAGAGTCTGATGTGTTGGGGCAGTGAGTTCCAGAGTGTGGGTGAAGCACGGGAGAAGTCTTGGAGACGGTTGTGTGAGGAGCTGATAAGGGGAGAGCAGAGGAGAAGGTCCTGTGAGGAGCGGAGAGTGCGTGGGGGGAGATATTTGGAAATTAGGGCAGAGATGTATGAAGGGGAGAGGTCATGGAGAGCCTTGTAGGTCATGGTTAGTAGCTTGAAATGAATTCGCTGGGCAATGGGAAGCCAGTGAAGGGATTGGCAGAGGGGAGAGGCAGAGGAGTAGCGAGGAGAGAGGTGGATAAGACGGGCAGCAGAGTTAAGGATGGATTGGAGGGGAGCGAGGGTGCTAGCTGGGAGGCCACTGAGAAGGATGTTGCAGTAGTCTAGGCGGGAGATGACAAGGGCATGGACCAGCATTTTTGTAGTGTCATAGCCGAGGAATGAGCGGATGCGAGAGATGTTTTTCAGGTGGAGGCAGCAGGCAGAGGTGAGGGTTTGGATGTGTGGTTTGAAAGATAAAGCAGAGTCTAGGATTACCCCAAGACAGCGGACTTGTGGGACCGGTGAAAGTGTAGAGCCGTTGACTGTAATAGAGAGATCAGGGGCAGGGGTAGAGTTAGATGGTGGAAAGATGATGAGTTCTGTTTTCTCCACATTTAGTTTTAGGAGACGTGATGAGAAGGAGGAAATGTAGACAGTCAGGGGATCCGGGAGAGTAGAGAAGTGACATCTGGGCCAGAGATGTAGAGTTGGGTATCATCAGCATACAGGTGGTAATGAAAGCCATGTGAGGCTATGAGCTGACCGAGGCCAAGGGTGTAGATAGAGAAGAGTAGTGGACCCAGGACTGACCCTTGGGGGACACCAACAGAGAGTGGCCGGGGGGAGGAGGTGGAGCAAGAATGAGAGACGCTGAAAGTCCGATCAGTGAGGTACGAGGAGATCCAGGAAAGAGCCAAGTCCGTGATGCCAAGGGAGGAGAGGATTTGTAGCAGGAGGGAATGGTCGACAGTGTCAAAGGCAGAGGACAGGTCCAAGAGGAGGAGCACAGAGTAGTGGCATGAGGCTTTAGCAGTTACTAGATCATTAGTGACTTAGTGATCATTAGTGACAATTAAGTTTACTGTCCACCAGGATTCCCAAGTCCTTCTCCATGTCACTTTTACCCAGCGTTTTTCCATTTAACATGTAATCATGTAATGGATTTTTCCTCCCCATGTGCTTAACCTGCATTTATCTGTGTTAAACCTAATCTGCCATTTATCTGCCCAGGCCTCCAACTTAACCAGATCCCCTTGTAATAACACATTATCCTTTATTGTGTTGATTACTTTACAGAGCTTAGTATCATCTGCAAAGATCGATATTCTACTGTGCAATCCATGTGTAAGATCATTAATGAAAATATTAAAGAGGATGGGGCCCAATACTGACCCCTGTGGTAACAGGGATCCAGTCCGAGTAGGTACCGTTAATTACCACCCTTTGTTTTCTATCAGTGAGCCAGTTGCTTACCCATTTGCACACATTTTCCCCCAGTCCAAGCATTCTCATTTTACTTACCAACCTTTTATGTGGCACAGTATCAAATGCTTTAGAGAAATCTAGATATATGACATCCAATGCTTAACCCCGATCCAGTCTTGAACTAACTTCCTCATAGAAGCTGATGAGATTAGTTTACTGTGTTGGAAGACCCAGAAAAAAACCCATCTTCAATGCTTTTACTGAGGGAAGGAGGTTTTTGGGCAAAATCTGGCGATACATCCATACTCCCTTCACTAGGGTGCATTCATCCTGTCCACTTTGCAGAACAGCATCCCCAAAGTATGATGTTTCCACTCCAATGCTTCACGGTTGGGACGGTGTTCTTGGAGTTGTACTCCTCCTTTCTCCAAACATAGCGAGTGGAGTTGATACCAAAAAGATCTATTTTGGTCTCACCTGACCACATGACCTTCTCCCATGACTTTTTGTGCCCTGAAGGATTTTAATCCATGATAGCGTAGTGTGTTACAAATCTTAGTCTTTGAGACTGTGGTCCCAGCTGTATTCAGGTCATTGACCAGGTCCTCCCATGTAGTTCTGGGCTGTTTCCTGACCTTCCTCAGAATCCTCCTTACCCCATGAAGCAAGATCTTGCATGGAGCCCCAGACAGGAAGATTGACAGTCATCTTGTGTTTCTTCCATTTCCTAATAATTGCGCAAACAGTTTCCTTCTCGCCAAGCTGTTTTCCTGTAGCCCATCCCAGCCTTGTGCAGGTTTACCATTTTGTCCCTAGTATCCCTAGACGGTTCTTTGGTTCTTTGGCCATGGTGGAAAAGTTGGAGTGTGATTGACTGTGCTGACAGTTGTCTTTTATGCAATTAACAAGTTGAAGCAGGTGCAATTAATACAGGTAATGAGTGCAGAGTAGGTGGGCTTCTTAAAGGAAAAACAGATCTGTGAGGGCCAGAATTCTTCCTGGGTGGTGATCAAATGCTTATTTTGTGCAATAAAATGCAGAAAATCATGCAAATGGATTTTTTTTATTTTTAGATTCTGTCTCACAGCTGAGGTGTACCTTCGATAATAATTACACACCTGTCTTTATTTGTAGGCACGAAAACTTGCAAAATCGCCAGTGTATCAAATACTTATTTCTCGCCAATGTCATTGGGGGACACAGCACCTAGTGTATAGGCCCTTGCCCTTGGAGGCGGACACTAGGCGGACCAAACGCGTTGGGCCTGCCCCGGTGGCCTATATCTCTCCTGCTGACGCCAGGCTAATCAGTTTTCAGCCTAGTGTCCGTAGGAGGCAGACGCTGCTCTGCAGCTATGCAGAGTTTATTTTTCTTTTCTTTGCAGGAGGTGATTGAGCGCCCGGCTCTCACCTCGTGGAAAGGTGATTGAGCGCCCGGCTCTCAACTATCAGGAGGGTCGTCAGCGCGTAATTATACCGTCCCCCCTGACGGCGTCAGGAACCCATTCAGTTCTTTAGCTGGCTGGTCTTCCTTTTTCGCCGCTCACCTGTCCCCACCTGCCGCCTCCACAGCCTTTTACGGATTCTGGTAGCCTCACCTCTTGGTGCATGGTACTGAAGGGGTGATGCCGCGACGCCCGAAGACGTCGGATAGGTAAGTACCCTGACTTCCTCCGCTTGAGGGTGGTCGGGGGGTTTTCGTTTTTTTTTATGGTTTGGCGGGACTCAGGAATTCCGTCTTCCTGTGGTCCCCCCAGCAGCATTCGGCGGCGTTTGGTTCCCCGGCCGAGTTGGGCGCTAGGCAGCAGGGGGGTGCGCCCGGGGTTTTTTTCCGAGTGGGGCACAAGGCCCAGCCTGGTCTGGCGCTTCACCACTCGCTCAGGTGCGTGTTCTGTAGGGCTCGGCCGCCCGTGAAGAGCAGTATGCAGCTGAGCACAGGCATGTTGGGGGCCCATGGAAAGTAACCCATGGGCCCGTTCCACTGCTTCTCTCCCCCTGTCCCCCACCCTCCCTGTTAGCCATGTTGCGTGGCATCCGGGTGACCCTACGGTACCACACCTTTGGGGGTTGTTCCTGACAGACGGTGGGGGGCAGGGTAGGTCTAGGCCGCAACTAGGCCGTGCCTTTTCCTGGGCTTGTACCGCCCCGTGGGCGGCTCAAAACGGGTCCGGAACCCTCCCAGTATGGGGCAGGACTTCCAGCAGCCCGGGCTTGTGTTGGGGCGGAGCCTAAATGCCATTTTCCGGCGTCCTGGCTTCTTGCTGCATCTCCTGGCCACCGAGGAGGACACAGCACCTTGGTGGTAACTTGGGCTCCTGTGGGCCATCTATCCCTGCCTCGCGCCCTTTACAGCCATGTCCCTTTCAAGGATGAGGGGTTAAAACTGCCCTCATCCAAAACAGTGGTGACTTGCTTCGCCTGCGCCCGTTGCCACGGGAAATTCTTGTTGGCCAGCCCCAGTGTACTTTGTGCCCTTTGCGCTGCTCCTCAGCCGACCGCCACAGGGCCCGACGACTCCGGTCAGGAGTCGGTGGCCCCATCATGGGCCAGCTCTATCTCTCTCACTAGCAGTGGGCAACCTGTCCAGAGTGCCCCAGGTTATGGTTTTGGCCATAGAGCGCATGCCGTTTCTGCTTGCTGCCCAGCCTCACACCTCCCAGGGTCCAGCGCCTGGCGCAGCCTGTGCGGGGTGTTCGCGTACGAGATCTCTTTTCCTCGTTATCACCAATCAGACAGTGGTCGAAGATAGAAGCTCCATGCCTGAATACGGTTTCTTTAAGTGGGGACTCCTCTGATTCTGACTCTGGGCCAGACAGAGATGATGATGCGGCCGGGCTAGTGGGGACGTATGTGAAAACTCCAGGCCTCTATACGGCCTCTTCTGGAGATTCCCTGTCTCTGGCTTTGGGCCAGACAGGGTTGATAGTATGGCAGTAGCGGCCCAAGCCCTTATCTGGACTGTCAGAGACTGCCTTCATGTTAAGGATGAGAATGTCTCAGCCTCCCAGGAGGAGGTTTCCTTTAAATGCAGCAGGGTGCAGCATTTGGTGTTCCCTGCACACTGGGAGTTTGGGAGCTGGTTGCCAAGGAGTGGAAACATCCTGTCAGGTGTTTGTTTCCTTCCAGAGGGCTTAATACTCTTTGTCCCTTTTCTGAAGAATCAGGGTCATATTGGTTGGGGGTCCCAACAGGGGACACCCAAGTCTCCCGGCTCACGTAGCCTACGGCCATCCCAGTCTCGGACGCGGCAGTCCTTGGTGACAGCACAGACAGGCGTCTTCATGTTTTTTTTTTGTAAGTCCGCCTTTGAGGCGGCCGGGGCAGCCCTGCGACCTGCATTTGCTTCTTCGCAGGTCAGCAAAGCTTGCATGGTCTGGTCAAAGCAGCAACGGCTGTCAGCTGAAACTTCCACAAAGTAGTTGTGGAATCTTCCCAGCTTTCAGAGGCCTTGAAATTCCAGTGAGACTTCACTTGTGTCAACCCGTTTAGTGGTTAGAGCATCAGCCAATGCAGTGGACGTTCCCTGTGGCTAGAATTTTGGCAGTGGATGCAACCTCCAAACAGTTATTGGTTGCACTTCCGTTCTCTTGCGGTAAGCGTTTTTGGGAAGCATGTCGTCAAGTTTATTTTACAGGCCACAGGGGGTCGTAGTATTCTCCTCCCTCAGAGCCAGTTGGCGCGGCGTCATTCACGCAAAAAGCATGCCCAGTTTCAGCCCTTTCGGGGGTTTTCTTACAGGCCGGCCGCAGGGAAAATTCCCCGCTCCATAGGGCCAAGTGCCCCTCAGCCAGATCAGCGTCATCTTGGAGGTCTCACAGAATGCTCAAGCACCCTTCCCCCAAGTCGCACATGGTTTGAGGGCTTGCCCCCACCGAAAATCTGTCTCGGGGGAGGAGGCCATCTTCTCCAGTTCCAGGAGTTCTGGTAGGTTCAGGTCGACAATGCCTGGGTTCACAAGGTCGCCACTTCGGGATACAGGTTTCACTTCGTTCAGTTTCCCCAGCACGGTTTCAGCTTTCCTCCTCACCTGCGTCTCCGGCTCGGGCGTCAGTGTTTTCTCTGGCAATCCGCACCCTCTTCCTTCAGGGAGTGATTATGCCGGTCTCCGAGTCCGATCGTTTTCAGGGTTTTTATTCAAACCTTTTTATAATCCCCATGAAGGGCAGCTCAATAGGGCCGATGTTGGACCTCAATGAGCTCAACCGGTAAGTGTAAGTTCCCAGTTTCCGCATGGAGTCGCTCCAGTCAGTGGTTACCTCTCTGGAGCAGAGAGTTTTCCGTCTGTTATAGGCATGGGGATGCTTATCTGCATGTTACTATTTCCAAGGTCCACCAGCAGTTCCCGCATTTTGCAGTAGGCTCTCGTGATTTTTCAGTTAAGAGCTTTGCCGTTCGGCCTCGCAACTGCACCAGGGGTCTTCACATATGTCCTGGCGCCCCTAATGGCGATCCTTCGCATCAGGGGCTTAGTTCCTTGTCTGATTGACCTTCTAAGGAAGGCTCCATCTCGATGCGCCTGCCTGGTCAGCATCAGGATCACCTTGGATATTGCACTGCGCTCCGGGTAGATAGTTAATTTCAGCAATCCCTGTCTGATTCCATCATAAAGGATGGAATTTCGGGGGATGATTCATTGACACTCAGGTGTCCAGAGTGTTTCTCCCGTCCAGGAAGGTCCAGCACTTACGTTCAGACGTTTCTCTTCTTCTGAATCGCACTCGGTATACTCTTCGCAATTGCATGCGGGTTTTCGGCAGGTTGAGTATCGCCTTTGAGGCACTGTCCTTTTGCGCAGTTCCTTTCTTGCCCTCTACAGCGGGCAATCCTGTCTCAGTGGGACGGGTCTCCAATGTCCTTGGACACAACAGTTTGCATGCCACCCCAGGTTCGACTCGACCCGGGCTGGTGGCTAGCCTTCCCGGCATTACATCAAGGGAGGTCATTTCTGTCCCCGCAATGGCTGATCATCACCAAAGATGCCAGCATTTCGGGGTGGGGCGCCATCTTCGGCTTCTGGACGACTTGGGGTCTCTGGTCCCTCGGGGAATCCAGTCGTCAGATCAATGTGTTGGAACTCCAAGCTATTTTCCTAGCGCTCTCTCATTTGGTCCCCTCTCATCCGGGGGCACCCAGTTCGGATTCGGTCCGACAACACCACGGCAGTGGCTTGCCTGAGTCTTAAGGGTGGCACCAGAAGCCGAGCAGCTTTTCAGAAAGCTGCAAGGATTCTTCGCTGGGCAGAGCATCTGTACTGCTCTTGTCGGCAATTTTCATTCCAGGGGTGGAAAATCGATTTGGCCGATGAACTCGGTTAAGCAACGATCGATACCGGGGAGTGAGCTCTTCTACCGGTTCTTCGCCTTTTTTGCCAAAGGTGGGGTATGTTAGACGTCGATCTGGTTGCGTCTCACCTCAGTCTCCAGCTCCCAAGTTATGTGGCCCAGGCCAGGAATATCCTGGCGCTAGCAGTAGACACGCTGCTCCTGCCTTGAGGTCAGTTTGCTCTGATCTACCTCTTTCCACTCTGGCCTCTTCTTCCTCAAGGTCTCAAGTGCCTCAAGTCCGAGAGGATACCAGCTGTTTTCATCACCTTGGATTGGGGCCGCAGGTCTTGGTACGTGGGTCTCGTCGCCCTATTGGCGAACGCTCCTTGGCATCCTCCTTTACGCCCAGGTCTTCTTTCACAGGGTCCTCTGTTCCACCCCACTGTACCGCAGCTGCATTTTCACGGCGTGGCTGTTGAAACTGCAATCTTAAAATCTCGGGGTTTGTCGGGTTCCGTTATCCGTACCATGATTCAAGCACGCAGGCCTCAATCCACCTAGATCCGGTCTGCAATTCCGGAAGTCTATTGGTCTAGGGGGGGGGGGACCCCATCCGTTTCAGGTCACTGCTCACTCCACACGAGCAGTTGGTTCCGCCTGGGTGGTTCGGCATCAAACATCAGCTTTGCGGGTTTGTAAAGCTGCCACCTGGGCTTCGGCCCAATTTTTTCGAAGTTCTACCAAGTTCACGCCTTGGCCTCTGCTGCTGCAGGCCTCGGCCGTAAGGTACTTCAGGCGCAGTGTACTATTGCTTGTCACTGCTGATGAAGTTTTTTAGTTGCCCACCCTCTGAGACTGCTCTTGGACATCCCAAGGTGTTGTGTCCCCCACTGACATGGGCAAGAAAATTGGATTTTTGTACTTACCGTAAAATCCTTCTCTCGTCCGATTCATTGTGGGACACAGGTCCCACCCTAATTTTTTTCCCAATGGAATTGTTTTTTTTTTTTCGTTCTTCCTCTCGGCCAGGGCTTTTGTACCAACTGATCAGCCTGGCGTCAGCGAACCAACACGTTTGGTTCACCTAGTGTCCGCCTCTTAGAGCAAGGGCCTATACCCAAGGTGCTGTGTCCCCCAATGAATCGGACGAGAAAAGGATTTTACGGTAAGTACAGAAATCCAATTTTTTCCCCACTGTATATATATTTTTATGTTGTACTGCTTTCACACAATAAAAACACTTTATTTAAAAAAAAACCCATGTTTTTGCATCACCTTCGTCTGAGAGCCATAACTTTGCGGGACTAGTTGACACTTCCATTTATACTTTTTTGAAAGACATGACTTTTGATCGCCTTTTTATCTGTTTTTTGGAAGTCAGGATAAAAAAAAATACAGCAATTCTGGTAGTGTTTTTTTATTTTTAGAACACTTACTGTGCAGTATGCATGACATGTTAGTTTTACTCTGGGCGATACGATTACAGCGGTACCCACTTTGTTTTGTTTTTGTTTTTTTTATCTTGTAGTGGTTTTATTGTGTGATACAATGTTTATGCATTGCTATCTTCTGATAACCTTAATTTTTTTTTTTTTGACACTTCACAAGTTTTTTAATACACTCGGTGATCATTAGATTTCTGTTCTAATACAGTGAGGCACATGATCACCATTATACCTGTCTGTGTTGTCTGCTCCATTTGTTTATGCAGTTGACCCTCCATCCATTTAGTGATGTTGGGAGGAGGGAGGGGGGTTCCTATAGATTACGGTAAAAGAAAAATTCTAAGTTAACCATCCCTTGAATTTCCACCTAAGAGGTTACGCTATCTTCACTATGTTCACACACTATTGCTTCTCTCATACTTGCTTTCATATCACTCCTAACATACAGACACACTCCTTCTCCCTTCCTGTTTGCCCTGTCCTTTATAAATAGTGTAAAACACTGAATATTAACAGCCCAATCATGTGAGGAGTCCAGCAATGTCTCAGCAAAACCAGTTTTGCTTGCAACACTTATGGCATTTGTGGACAGCCACTTTAGGGCCCATTTCCACGACATGGGTTTTCATTCGGATTTGAAAACCGTCTGTAAACCGACTGTCAAACTTTTTCATTTTTCCGCCCGGAAAAACATGAACATGAGCAGTTCAATGTGAAGGGGATGGCTTGAATCCGCAGGCCGCAAAACACGACAATTTTGTTATTACAGTGTGAATGCACCCTTAAAGACTACCTGTCACCACTACACAAAAATTTATAGTAGATGAAATTATAAGACTTTTCTAAAATACATGTCATTAGCAAATCAGATGATTTCCGGCAGTATTACAGGAAAACTTTTACTTTGTTATGCAGAGATTATAGTCTGGTCAGATTCCTTCCCTGGAAGATAACAACTATGCAGGGGAGCTGAGGACATAGATGCAGGTATAGAGTAAATGTAAATTATATAGATGTCCACAGAACAAAAGCAGCACATCCAATGATGATAAAAAAACAGAAGCGGGGTGCCAGCGGAAAAAAGAGCTCAGCAAAGAACTCAAAACATTAAATATAAAAAAACCCAGAAAAATTTGGGGTATTAGTTCAAAAAACTAAAAAAACGTTTTTTCCCCACATGCAGCAAAAACCGACGTTTCGGCTCTCTCACAGAGCCGTCTTCAAGTGAAGAGGGCCCCTGTGAGAGAGCCGAAACGTCGGTTTTGCTGCATGTGGGAATAAACTTTTTTTTGGTTTTTTGAACTAAAACCCAAGTTGTGCTACGGTTTTTCTTATATATACATATATATATATATATATATATATATATCAATAAATTATAGAGTAAATGCATCTACCATATGCCTGCTGTAGGTTGGCATAATTTATTTAGTAGTAATTTTTCACATTTTCAATAAAATTTGCAACATTGATTTTTTTTAGGGACCAGTCCAGTTCTGACGTGGCTTTCAGGGGCTGTATGTTAAACACCCCCATAAATGACTCTATATAAGAAACTACACCCCTTGCCATATTCAAAACAGCATTTAGGAAGTTTATTAACCCATTAGATGTTTCACGGAAAATAAAACAAACTGGAAGTAAAATTTTACCTTTTTTTTTTTGCAAATTTCCAATTTTTATCTATTATTCACTGGAACACGGTAGATGTGACCAGGGAAATAAAACTTAATATAAATTCCCCCAATTCCGAAATTTTTAGAGATATCCTATATGTAGCCCTACATGCTATTTGGCTCAACCATAAGCCTCAAAATTGGAGGACTTTGGGGTCTAATTTTCATTAGGATTTTCTTTACAATTACAGGTTTACGGACACCCTAAGGTGCAAAAATATAATAAACACCCCTAAAAAGACCCCATATTATAAACTACAACCCCTAAAAGAATATATCCAGGGGTGTAGTGAAAATGAAAAATAAATATTTTTTTCCAACAATCTGCAATTTTAGCTGAAAATGTTTCATTTTTACAAGAAATCCTGGAAAAAGGCATCCCAAAATTTGTTTCACAAATTCTTCCAAGTTCGGCAATACCTTATATGTGGGTGTGAACTGCTGTTTGGGCGTATGACAGGGCGTGCAAAGAAGGGAGCACTATTTGTCTTTTGTAAGGCAGATTTTGGTGGGTGCCATGTCACATTTGCAAAGCCCCCAAAGTACTAGAACAGGTGAAACCTTCCAGAAGTCACCCCATTTTGGATTTAACATCCCTAGTTGATCTCATCTAGGGATGTATTGTGCAGTTTGGTCACACAGATGTTTCATAGCTTTTTTTAACATTGGGCCATGAGAATGAGGGGAAAAAAATACAGTTCGGCAATTGTTTCTTGGGCTTTATTTTTACAGCGTTCACCAAGCGGTTTTAATGAGATGATAACTTTACTATGCGGGTCGGTACAATTACAATGATATAAATTTTATATAGTTTTTATGTTTTATTACTTTTACACAATAGAAATGCATTTCATAGCCATAACTTTTTTATTTTTCTGTATATGGAGGTGATTACTTGCGCAATGAGTTGACGTTTTTGTTGGTATCATTATGGGGTTCATATTACGCTTTGAATGCTTTTTATCAAGGTTTTTGTGAGCCATTTTGAACAAAATTCGACAATCCTGGTAGTGTTTTTTTTTTTCACAGCAGTCCCCATGCAGTATATAATGTCATGCTAGCTTTACTCAGCAGCTCGATATAATTACAGTATTTTTGTATACTTTTTTATGTTTTACTGCTTTTACTCAATAAAAACACTTTTAATCAAAAAGGAAAACATTATTTTTCTGTGTATGGAGCTATGTCAGAGCTTGTTTTTTGCGGGATGAATTGACGTTTTTATTGGTGTCATTTCTGGAGGGGATAAGGCTTTTTCATCGTTTCATAGTTTCATAGTTTGTAAGGCCGAAAAAAGACAAGACGTCCATCCAGTTAAGCCTGTTGTGCAAAGGTGTTGATCCAGAGGAAGGCAAAAAACCCCAATGAGGTAGAAGCCAATTGTCCTCATTTTAGGGAAAAATTATTTCCAACCCAATATGGCAATCGGAAAAATCCCCGGATCAATGACCCTCTCCAGAATCTAGACACTATAACTTGTTATATTATTACGCTCCAGAAATGCACCAAACCCTTTTTTAACTCGGTTTTTTGAAAATTTACCATGACAAGTTCTCTGGCAGAGAATTCCATAGTCTTACTGCTCTTACAGTAAAGAATCCCTTTCTATGTTTATGTAGAAACTTTCGTTTTTCAGAAAAAGGATGCCCCCCTTTTTGATACACCCC
>JAODAL010044635.1:0-32687 GCA_025379985.1 Phyllomedusa bahiana | reverse complement strand
ATAAAAACCGCTGGTTTCATGCCGCGATCTTGCGCGCTCCGCTTGTGAGCGCGAAAGTTTGCCGTGACGTACTCATACGGCAATTTGAGGGAACCCCTACCCGAAAATTGCCGTATGAGTACGACAAAATGTCGGTAAGGGGTTAAAAAATTTAAACCCAAGAAAACAGGACTGAAGTGAGATGAATCGATGTAGTGAGACAACCCCTTTAAGGACCACAATACATCTTTTATAAGCTTGCATCAGTGTCCCGTGCTGGATGAAGTAGGTTCTCCAGGGTCTGATGACAGCCAGGAGCCGGTTCTAATGGCGATAAGTGGACAGACCTCACATCCGAGCTAGATGCCGCAGTAAAAAGTGACCATTGCATCTAAGTGGTTTTAGAGGGAGGGATTTCCCTCTCTTACCCCATTGACTTCTCGCACTCTGTGATTTCTTACCAAGGAACAAATGGGTTTACATGGTAGTCGGAGACCTAATGAAAGCTTTCAGGTCTGAATTCTCTGTATGCTTTCTAGGACGTGCTAAAGGTAGAGTTCAGTAGGATGCCTGACAGTGTTACACCGATAGTGCATTTCATTATACCTAGGTAATGTGGTGTATTATATCAGCAATCAAATAATTGCGTGTTTAAGTTTCCTAGTGAGACTAACAAACAGTAAAAAAAAACAAAAGCTTAAAAGACACAAATAAAAAAAAAATCCCAGTAAGATGGGAAAAAAAGAAATTCCCATTTATCCCCTAACAAAGTCCCCATCTATTGCAAATAAAAAGAATAAAAAAGCCCCTATAAACTATTGGTATCACTGCAACTGTAACGACCCAAACTATAACATTATCCCAAGTTAGGGAGATTTGGCTTTTGGGAAAAATTTATGGAAAACCTAAAAATTTCCTGCTTTACTGATATTTTACCCCGAGGCCATTTAAGTCGTAGCAGTGCGGATTTTTTCATCTCAAACAAAAGTGAAGAACAGTGCAGGGTCCACACCACCAAAAATGTCTATGTCCTGTGGCCTTGAGCATCAATTACAGCTGGACAACGACGTCTCATGCTGGTCACAAGTGGAGCTACTGACTGCTGAGGTATGGCGTCCTACTCTTCTTGAAGGGCGCAACTCAGATCATTGAGGTTCATGGGTACAGAGTTAGGAGCTTCTACATAACGACTCAGCTGATCCCACAGGTTTTCTAGCGGTTCAGGTCTGGAGAAAGTGCAGCCGCTCCATTTGAGGTCCCCCAGTCTCCGACAGCCGTTCCCTAATGATGCGACCTCGATGAGCTGGAGCATTGTCATCCATGACGATGAGATAAGCTCTGTGTTGTTCTTGTATAGGCGCAATGACTGGGTTCATGATGTTATTACAGTAGTCACTGTACTATTCACAGAGTGTAGGGCAATTCTGTATGGACTAGACACACCTGCCCACACTGTAATACCACCACCACCAAAGATTCATCTGGTGATTACAGTAGCTGACGCACAGCGCTCTCCTTGACGTCTCCAGCATCATTGGTGGCCATCATTTCTGCTCAGTGTGAATCGACTTTCATCACTGAACAGCGCTGAGGAGCACTGGTGCCTTGTCCAGTGTAGTGCCCTGCCCTAGACGATGATGCCTTTGCCTGGTGTTGCGGTCAGGATATCTAGCACGCAGACCACACTGATATAACCGGTTACGAATGCTCTGACGTGACACTTGGCGCCTCTCACCTCCCTTAAACCTGCCTGGAGTTGTGTGATCTTCATCATCCGGCTCCGCAGGGCATTGGTTACAATTTAGCGGTCATCAGTGTGTGATGGAGCCAAAGGACGCCCACTTCTTTGCCTTTCTGTGACTCTTCCAGTCTCTCTGTATCTCTGATACAACCTGCTGGTAACAATCTGTGACACTCTAAACTCAATGGCCACTTCTGTCTGAGAGCATCCTGCTTGAAGCCTGGCAATGGCGAGGTATTGTTGATCAATTGTAAGGTGTTGTCTTGGTCTCATGATGTCACAATGTGAACAGCAGGATGAGGAGGACTGTTTAAATCCCAATTCAAATTGATCCCCTAAATGTATTGGGCGATTCAGGGATCAAACACCTGTTGTGAATTTTGCCATTAAGCTCCTGGGTAGAGATCAGCAAAAAGTCCTGAAACACTGAACAGTTGGACATGTGCATCTAAAGGGAATAGATGGGCTCATTTAGTTAATAAAAAAAATAAATCAGGAAATTCTATGTTCATCCTGAAATTTCGACCATAAGCCAAATATCCAGAACTTTTTGTGAGTAGTGTAGCTTACATGGTAAATAGCATAAAAAAAAATTAAAAATTCTTCCCCAAAAAAACAATATAAAGTGAATCAAAAGTCTTATGTACCGCAAAATGGTGCCAAAAATAACTAAAAGTTATCCCGCAAAAAACAAGCCCTACATCTGCTCATTCCCAGAAAATTTCTAAAGAGAGTGCAATTAACTGAGGTGCCTAGGGCCCACCAGTGGAATTCATTCCTGGGGCCCACCAGTGGAATTCATTCCTGGGGCCCACCAGTGGAGTTGATTATTGGGGGCCACGAGTGGAGTTGATTCTTGGGGCCCATCAGTGGAGTAGATTCCTGGGGCCACCAGTGGAGTAGATTATGTTGGCCCACCAGTGGAGTTGATTCTTGGGGTCACCAGTGGAGTAGATTATGTTGGCCCACCAGTGGAGTTGATTCTTGGGGCCCACCAGTGGAGCCGCTTCCTGGGGCCCACCAGTGGAGCTCATTCTTGAGGCCCACCAGTGGTGTTCATTCTTGGGTTCCACCAGTGGAGCTCATTCTTGGGGCCCACCAGTGGAGTTGATTCTTGGGGCCCACCAGTGGAGTTGATTCTTGGGGCCCACCAGTGGAGCTAATTCTTGGGGCCACCAGTGGAGCTAATTCTTGGGACCACCAGTGGAGCTGATTCTTGGGCCCACCAGTGGAGTTCCTTTTTGGGGCCACCAGTGGAGATGATTCTTAGGACATATACTACAACTACTGCACATGCCTCTGGCTTTTTCTAAGCCTGTGTTAATTGATGTGAGTTCCAAGGTGATCACCTAAACCCTTGGTAGTCAGACTGCACAAGTCCTTTATTCCTGGCACTTACTTCTGTATATAATGACTCCAACAGTGACAAATGTGACAACAAGAACAGCGGTGACTGCACCAATGATCAAAGCCCGGGGGGAATCCTGTGGGGGTTCTAAGAAGCAAGAACAAAGAAAATATGAGATAATGAGGAAAAATGGCATTTTAATAGTGACACATAGTGATCAGTTACTGAGAAGCTAATTGATGACAACCACTATGACTACACATCCGGCATCAGTCTTGCAAAACTGTCCTCCAAAATAAAGCAGGAAAATTCCAATATCTCACCAATAAATTAAACCTAAAAACAACCTGTAGCTGATGCTCTATTACTAGATTTCTGCTTTCTGTGTTTTTTTTTCTTTTCGGTGGAAAGAAGCAGCTATGTAACAAAAATCAACCCAAAACCAATTAAAAAGGAAAGATTCTGCCTTTTGACATATAGACCATAAGGACAACACTCACCCCATCTCACAAGCAGAGGCTCCTCCAGGCTGCTGTGATCCACATAACGGGGAGAACTGTCGCCCTCTTGGGGTATCACTTCCACAGTGACCCTGATTGATAGGTGCCGTCAGGTTTGGGGGAGGGACATGGGGGGTGGTCTCATAGGAGGGAACCTGGTCTATCCCGTTCTTCATCCACTTAACATCCACAGCTCGGGGGTGAAATCCATACACCTGACAGTGAAGCTTGGTGACCCCGTCTGATTCCCGACCAGAGACCTTCAAACCTGGACGAACTAGAAAAAGCAAAATATGAGGTCTAATTACACATCAAATAATTTTCACTGATGTGGTGTAAAGATCTCATCTACAAGTAGACTGAAGATCGTGAAAAATATAGGTTGGTTAGTGGAGCAGAAATGGGAGTCTGGTTATTCTTCGGATGAAAGAAGTCTTTATTGCCTAAAGAAATAGTTTGAAATGACAGCAAATTTAACATTTCAAGTGCAGAGGAAACTCAGGACGAATAAAGCAGACTTGAGATTTCTAGGTAGAATCACAAATCAAGAAAGAAGGCAGTTGTAGTTGTCCCTGCTCCTGAGCCCCAACAATGCAAATCACAAGCAAAGGAAAAGTGATAAAGTACATGCATTGCTGAATTGGGGGCTTAGTCAAGTACCATGACTATGATCAAAACAGCACATATATTTGTATAATATGTAACGCTTCACTCACACTCGTCCAGCCACCATCTTGGACAGTCTCATGGGGTCTTTAGCTCTGTGGTAAGCAGAATGGCACAAATTGACTTCAAGGAAATAGTTTTAAACTGGTCTTAGCCAGCTTTATTGGGGCAAGGTTAAATAACACAAAACAAATGAAAACCTCAGGCTGTCTAGCCACGAACTTACGTACAGACATAAACCCTGCCTATCGGTGGTCTGGATCTATCATCCAGACCCACAAAACACAGTATCCTCACCGCACATTTTTAGGCTTCCCTCAAATCTCTGGGGGGGCCAGAGCCCCTCTCCAGCTCCACTGCCGCTCCTCACAGCAGGTAGCAGACCATGCCCCCTGAACATCAGTAGTCCCAGGTTTTTAAAGGCCTCCAGGGACGTGTCCAAAACCTGGCCTGGAACACGGGGAGTAGACGCCCACCTGACACATTGTCTACTCCCAATAAGCCTATCCAGGTACGGCTGAAAAGCTAAACTAACAATACACAGTTTCCAACCACTTAGTGTGGCTGCCAATACATATGGCTGGCTCTTATCCAATCAAGGCCAGGTACCCTTGGTGGCGTGTTGTTTGCAGGTCTCCGGCTGCACACCCTCTAGTGGCAGAAACATGTGGCTACCAGCGGTCGCTCTGCCACAAATAAAACAAACAAAATGGAAGAGGCCCTGTAAAAATGTAACAACGTTCAGTGTGACTGTGAGATATGCTTTTATAAGAAAACTAAGGCAAGTGGACAGCAGTGCAAAAGTTGACCTAACATTCGGTGCCTTATCTGTTAGGTTTGAACAGGACCCGGTCTGCGGTTGCACCCATTGTCCGGTCTCTATGGTGGGTCGCGCTGCGGTCTGGGTGTTGGTCCATGGTTGCACCTGCTCCCAGTCTCCGGCTGCGCCGTTCTGTGCCTGGTCGGCTCCATCATTGGCATCCTCTTGCTGCTGTTGCCTTTGTCCGAATTCACCTTCTGACCACTAGGTGTGCATGCTGTTCCCTTTGATTTAAAGAGCCAGCCCGAAATTGTGTTCTTTCCCATCTAACTACCTGGAACCATGGGCTTTATAGGGATTTCCTTCCCAGCAACCTTTGTCCAGTTATTGGTTTCCGAGTCAGCCATATCTGCGCATTCTTTTCCGATTGATCCCCTGATACTGACCTCTGCTACATTCCTGACCCTGCCTTGTCTGCTGCCTGCCTGAACCTGACCTTGCCTGAAAGTTGCCTGCCCTGACCTACTGCTCGTGACCTGTCTACATTCTTGCATCACCCGTCTGTACCACACTACCCACTTCGTTCGCTGTCACCGTGAGGACCTACGTCGTGGATAGCAACCTGGTGGGTTCCTGCAACAAAGTCCAACAGGCCTTGTGGCGGGCTCCAATGAAGACCGGGGGACTTAGACTCCTTGGCGTAGGTTACACCAACTCTACCAGCGGATCCACTTGCGGTACCCAGTGCCTGATTGTGACACATGTTCAGTTTTTGCCACATCTGTACATCCCACTTAGGACAAACACTCAAAATAAATAGCTAGAATAAAGTTCAATAAAACCATGATAATAAACCAACAATAATCAAAACAGTATTAAAAGTACTTTTTGACCTCTGACCCAGAACTGATGAGCGCATTAAAGTTGTTTCTTCACAAAATAGTAATAATATGATTTTTGCATAACTAAGCACGTTAGAAAAAACCTGGTAAAATAGTGGCTGACGACTATTACATATAGAGTATGTATGAAAGAAAACTGCAAATGGTCCATTAAGCTATGCCATAGTGAAAATTGACCAGAAGTTTGCATATCAAAATGTGCTTTACTAGTAATAAAAATTACATTACAACACCAAAAGCCAAGGAGTAATATATTTACTAAAATGCCTATGCGGTAAAGTGTATCTTGGCCAAACGAGAAGAAAAATTAAGATATGTATTAGTGAGCACAAACCTGCCATTAGAACTTTTAAAAAACGTGTTGACCAGGAAAATCTTCAAGAGAATGGCGAAACTACGGTAGCAAGACATTTTCATGAAATGAATCATCAGGTCAGTGACCTGAAATGGTGCGTACTAGAAGAAGTTCAAAAAAATGAGACCACCTCGCTCAATTTACAACTTTTAAAACGTGAGGCATACTGGATATTTACTATGGAATCGTTGGTACCAAACGGACTCAATGAAAGCTTTAGTTTAAAGTGTTATCTGTGAATGTTTTTTCAACATGTAATTATGTGTAAACATATGTTTTTAGCAATTAATTGTCTATGGCTACAAATAGCCTGTTCTTTACCTAATGCGCATGCCTGAAGAAGAAGGGAATCCTTCGAAACGTAGCACAGCTGTGCTGCATCACTCTCTGCCAAACCTTGGACTTATACGTCTATGTGAAACAGTTGCCTTTGGAATTCCTTTGGACTCTATTTATTCAAATAAGGTACTCTTTTCGTATCTGTTAGCCATTGTTACGGTGTTGTAATGTAATTTTTATACTAGTAAAGCACATTTTGATATGCAAATTTCTGGTCAATTTTCACTAGGACTACATACAGTAGGAGGCAATTGAGAGGAACCTCCGCCCAGGAGTCACAAATGGGAATACGCCCGAAACAAAGGTTGTTGAATTTACACATATGCCATTAAGTTATGCTTAACAGTGTTACCTCTCCGCTCCAGATCTTGTCTTCCAAACTCAACGTATCTTTTCAACCTATCAATACAAATATTGTTCATAAAATTATTTTGCCACTCCCGATATCCTGCATTGGGACTGTTCCATCTTTCTGTGATGATCTGAGCCTCGGCCATTGTAGGGATGAATGTTTCTGTCTTTGTGTCAAAGTACATGTACTCTCTCCCATCATATCCATATTGCTTGTACCCTTCGGTGCTGCCTTCATCATGGAGTACACAGATGGTCATCACTTGCCGAAAATGGAAACCTGCACAGAGGACAGGGACATGTTACACAGAGTATACCCCCATATGTACTGCATGTGCGAGTTATACTAAATGCTAGCTAAGGAGAAATAGGCCGACATGTCCCCATTGGGGGGGGGTGCAACCATTTTTTGACGCCCTATTTTCTATATAAATGAACTGTCCCCTAAAAACACCAAAACTAGGTTGCAGTTATAACGCAGGCCCTGACACACTGGAATGTTTAACCTAAAGTAGGTGCATCAAATATGCTAGCAATGATATGCTATGCGCCTACATTTTGCTTTGCACCTAGATTAGGTGCATCAATTATACTATGCAAGGTAGACCAGACGACAGATTTTTGACAGGATTCAGGCGCTCTATACACTCATTTTATGCACTCATTTAATGCGCCTTAAAACTGTCGTGGAGGCGGCTCTGTTCTGACATGTAGCCCTATGTGTATAACATGAATTATATGTGAGGTATGTAAGGTCCATATATATTTGGTCACTGACACAAATTTTCTTTTGTCCGTGTTTACTGAAACATATTCAAGTTATAGTTATAAGCAGGCCCTAAAGAAGGGTAACGTTAGTGTAGGTTCCCACCTGCATTTGAGGTCCCCTTGCTGATTAGGAGGTGGAGCTTAAGCAGTTTTGATCAAAAATGTGAACTAAGAACCTCAAAAATTTTTTCTTATATCCCAAGTAGTAGAAATGCTTTTTCAAAAATTCCTATGTGCCTTTTGATAGTTTTTTAGTTAGTAGAGTGCTGCTGGTATTGGAATGTGTATGTATATTGCTGCCACACCAGTGTGCACCTATGCTAATTTTTTTCAAAAAAGTTTTTGGATGTGAAAAACCAAATATTGTTTTCTAGATTATAGTTATATAATGGACATTAAGTCCAGACTTTCAACTTTCATTCGACGAGACCCACATTAGAATTGGATGAATTGTCGGACCGTGGCGCATGCCGTTACAACGTGACAGATAATGCACTATGACCCTGGTTATAAAGGGGCCAAAAGTAATTGGTGTAGAATCTGCCTGGGTTTGGGATGCCTTATTAATTGACCAAGAACAACTGGATCTTTAAAGGGTTATGTTATCTAAAGGGTGCAGGGGATAGGAAAGGGGAGGCAGGAAGGATGCTGGGAAAGAGAGCTAACTAATTTGTGCGTCATCTTTTATACCATAGAATAAAAAGAAAAAAGGAGATGGCTCTTTGTGAAAGTACATCTGATATATAGTAAAAAACAAATAATTAAGGTGCTCACCTGATGGTGTTGTGCGATCTAGTATAGAGGCACAACACTCATAAAAACCTGTTTGGCTTTATCATCAAAAGCCCCGGGGACAGCAGCCTCGTCGTCCTGGTCTCTAATGCCGGAAGGACATCAGAATGGTATTGCAGTAAAACGGATAAAAAAGGGACCGGGCGCTCATCACTTTGGAGTAAATCCACGTGGAAAACCACCGTGGGGAAAAAAAAAAACACTTATTCCAAATAAAACAATAAGAAGGTGGCCTTAATGCTTCAAGTAACTGTGCATAACGCGTTTCGTGCCCACAGCACTTCCTCAGATGCAAAAAGTGTTACATAGTATGAGCAAGTTGACAAGAGGTTTATATATTGAGTAACCAAACATATAGTAGGTGGAAGGAATAAACTTATCACCATTCAAAAGACCAATAGAAAATTTTAAAATTGGGGTATAAAGCTAAAAGGAGATCTCATTGGTAGAAGCAAAGGCGGGAGATTTAAATAAACCCAAAATAAAGGGATGAGACACTCTATCCCATATTGTCCTGTGGTAAGAAATGACCAATCACGGGGGGTGTACAAACTACTGCTCAAATTTAGGTTTAGCCCAAACAAGGGAAAAATTTGAATTAGCCAATGGTAAGGCTCTCTAGATGTGTTAAGTTTTTTGAAAAAAGAGCGCTTAGGCTGTGATATAGTTGCGGAGCGCTCTGAGAAAAGAGCCCCATATTTTGACACGAAATGCCGAAGGAGCGCAGACACCGACAAAGCAGTGCCGGTAATACGAAAACACTTGTTGTGGTCTTTCCCCAAGAATAGGAAGTGTGGCTGATTATAACAATAAACCGTTGAATGTGTTTGTAGTGAAGGAAAAAAAAAAAAAAGGAGCAATGTGTAATTTTACCATATTTTGGGACACATATACAGAAAGGGTGGTCGGAACGACCAATAAGGAGTTGGGATACAAAAAGTAAACCAAATTGACTAAAGGTGTGTTGAAACAAAATACTGATTGGTGAAGGAGCACTAATGTGAAAGGCGCACTAATACATGGGTAGAATGCAAGAGACCGACAGTGAATACTGACACAGATACTCTTAGTTTGTAAAAATACATATAGTATAATGCTGAACTTTTTGAAGTGTTGTGTATTCAATAAACAAGCTCTACGGCTTCATTCAGGCCATTGGGGTTCACGTGCGCAGAGTGAACATCCAAAATACTTCTTTCTTTTTTAAAAATTCGAAATCTGTCATGTGTGTCTGGTGTTACGTGGTCTATCGGTTGGATGGTTAGTTTTGTGGGGTCTTGCTGGTGGAATTCTTTGTAGTGCCTTGATACGCTGTGATTAAGATCCCCTTTTTTGATACGGGATCTGTGGCCATTTAATCTCAAATGTAGCGGAAACTTTGTGGTGCGGCCCCACATACTGCAAATTGCAGTCACATTAAATCAGGTAATGACAAAGGCATTTTTACGATTCAATAAGTGTTTCATATTATAGGTGACATTGGTAGATTTAGAAATAGAAAGTAGTGTTATTTGGCTATAGAAGTGCAGCAAAGGCATAAATTTGGCTGCCACATGGGCTGCTGCTCGCCTGTTCATTATGGACAGTTTTAATTTTCATTTGGCCCTTTAATCAAACTGGGAGCAATAATGTTCTTAATGTTAGGTGCTCTTCTAAAGATCAGATTGGGGTTTTCTGGTAAGTTTTGTTGAAGAAAAGGGTCTTTTTTGATTATGTGCCAGTGCTTGCTTAGTGTTTTTTTTTTTTATCTGTGCATGTGCTGTGCTATATTGGGTGACCAGTGAGAATTTGCTTCTCTTTTCACATAACTGTTTAGTTTCCACAGATTCTGTTCGTTTTGTTTTTATCTTTTTTTTCCTATGCTAACCAGTCTTTTTGTTGCAGTTGAGCCAGTTTGTTCTCTGCATCTTGTAGCAATGTGAGAGGATATCCCTTTTCTAAGAATCTGTTTCTAAGTATTTTAGTTTGTTCACTATAGACTACATCACTAGAGCAGTTTTTTCTCACACGCCTGTATTGGCTATATGGTACGTTCGTTATCCAAGGTCTATGATGACCACTGGAAAAATGGATGTAACTATTGAGATCTACTTTTTTGAAAAAGGTTGCTGTGGTGAAAGAACTTTTTTTTTTAAAAAATTTCTAAATCCATAAATTCAATTTTATGATAATCCCCCAATGTGATGTGAAATGGATGTCCCATGAATTATTGTTTATATCCCTGATATAGGTGTGGAGTGATTCTAAAGGACCCGTCCAGTTGAAAAAGAGATCGTCTATGTATCTCTTATAAAGAGATACATCTGATAGGTGTAATGGGTGGGAATAGATAAATTTGCCCTTTAAAGACCCCCATGAATGAATTAGCGTAAGAGGGGGCCCCCCAGTACCCATGGCGGTTCCTTTGATTTGCCTATAGGTATCACCGTTATAATTGAAGTAGTTGTTCTCCAGTATGAACTTAAAACCTTTTAAAAGGAATTCTTTAAGTGCCATTTCATCATCAATTTCTAATGTTTGGGCTATACTTGGGACCCCAAATGATGGAATGTTGGTGTAGAGGGCAGTAACGTCCACAGTCACAAGTATACATGGGTTTATTTATGTGTAGAATCAGAGAGTAAATTGGATTAATTGGCTAGAAAACTTTTAAGTAACTTTGGAGATAGTAACATGTTTTCTGTAAATTTAAGGTCTATGTAATGTGATTTAAAATTTCTGGCTATGGAGTTTATGCCCGATATGATGGATCTGCCAGGAGGTGCCTGGATAATTTTATGTACATTAGGAAAAAAATATAAGAACAGTGTGCTAGGCTCTTCAATGAGAATAAAACTTTTTTCTTTCTTGTTAATAACCCCATCAATAAAAGCTTGGTTTATCAGATTTAAAAAATTAGCGTGTACTGCAGGGAATGGATTATGGACACAGAGTAAGTAATATGTTGAATCGGACAGAATACGCAGGGATTCCTCATGATACCAGACGTGGTCCATAATAACGACCCCACCGCCTTTGTCGGCTGGTCGAATAACTATGGTTTTGTTATTTTGTAATGACTTTATTGCCAATTTCTCCCCTTTCTTAAGATTAGACAGGTTGTTCATGGATTTTATTTGTAGCAACTCTTCACTCACCAACTCAGAAAAAGTTTTTATGAAATGTCCCTGAGACTGTATGGGATAAAATTTGGATTTAACAGGAAGATGTATATTTTTGTTTTTGTCCGTCGATATGTCATTGGTGGGAGGGGTTTAGTATAAAGTGTCTAGTGAGAGTGAGCTTTCTAATTAGTTTCTGGAAATCCAGAAAAAGATCAAAATGGTTGATTCTACTATTTGTAGGGCAAAAATATAGTCCTTTCTCAAGTGATTTAATTTCATTCTCAGTTAGTACATATCTTGAAATATTATAAATTCCCTTGTCGCCTAATTTAAATCGAGGAAACACCAACCTTTAGAAGAGCTCCCAACATTAAGAACATCATTGCTCCCAGTCTGATTAAAGGTCCAAATGAAAATAAAACCGTCCATAATGAGCAGGCGAGCAGCAGCCCATGTGGCGGCCATTCATGCCTCTGCTGCACCTCTATAGTCACTAACACTACTTTCTATTCTAAATCCACCAATGTCACCTATAATATGAAACACTTATTGAATTGTAAAAGTGCCTTTGTCATCTACCTGATTCAATGTGACTGCAATTTGCAGTATGTGGACCGCACCAGACGTCCGCTACATCTGAGATTAAATGGCCACAGATCCCGTATGAAGAAAGGGGATCTTAATCACAGTGTATCAAGGCACTATAAAGAATTCCACCAGCAAGACCCCACAAAACTAACTATCCAACAGATAGACCACGTAACACCAGATACACGGCAGTTTCCGAATATTACAAAAGAAAGAGGTATTTTGGATGTTCACTCTGCGCACAGTGAACCCCAATGGCCTGAATGAAGCCGTAGAGCTTGTTTATTGAATACACAACACTTCGAAAAGTTCAGCATTATACTATACGTATTTTTACAAACTAAGAGTATCTGTGTCAGTATCCACTGTCGGTCTCTTGCATTCTACTCATGTTTTAGTGCGCCTTTCACATAGTGCTCCTTCACCAATCAGTATTTTGTTTCAACACACCTTTAGTCATTGGTTTACTTTTTGTATCCCAACACCTTATCGGTCGTTCTGATCACCTTTCTGTATATATGTGTCCCAAAATACCGGTAACATTTACACATTGCTCCTTTTTTTTTGTTTCCTTCACTACAAACACATTCAACGGGTTTTTTTTTTTCTTTCACTACAAACACATTCAACAGTTTATTGTCATAATCAGCCACACTTCCTATTCTTGGGAAAGACCACAACAAGTGTCACGTATTACCGGCACTGCTTGTCGGTGTCTGCGCTCCTTCGGCATTTCGTGTCAACATATGCGCTCTTTTCTCAGAGCGCTCCGCACACTATATCACAGCCTAAGCGCTCTTTTTTCTAAATCTTAACACATCTAGAGAGCCTTACCATTGGCTAATTCAAATTTTCCCTCCGTTGGACTAACCTATTAGAGCAGTAGTTTGTACACCCCCTGTGATTGGTCATTTCTTACCCACAGGACAATATGGGATAGAGTGTCTCATCCCTTTATTGGTTGATTTAAATCTCCCGCCTTTGCTTCTACCAATGAGATCTTCTTTTAGCTTTATACCCCAATTTTAAAATTTTCTATTGGTCTTTTGATTGTTTTATTATAAGAATGGTGATAGGTTTATTCCTTCCACCTATCACAGGTTTGGTTACTCAATATATAAACCTCTTGTCAACTTGCTCATACTATGTAACACTTTTTGCATCTGAGGAAGTGCCGTGGGCACGAAACGCGTTATGCACAGTTACTTAAAGCATTAAGGCCACCTTCTTATTGTTTTATTTGGAATAAAGTGTTTTTATTTTCATCCCATGGTGGTATCCACGTGGATTTACTCCAAAGTGACGAGCGCCCGGTCCCCTTTTTTATCCTTTTTACTGCATCTTTTATACCAGGCACACCCACACACATGGCCCATCCTTTGCCCATCCATGGGACACCTCCAAGAACTCCCTTAGCCAATCAGCAAAGCTCTTATACAGTGTACAATAATTCTTGCATAGTCCACTTCTTCCACTAGGTGTCCCTCTTGTCCCAAAGGTCAACAGCCTTGCTTTGACAGGTCACATTGCCTGGGGGGACCACAGACCTGGTTGAATCATTATTCACATGTCCCCAAAGAGTGGGGGGGGGTTTAGCCATCCAGATTGTTGACTTCCTGCCATGGGATAATGGTAGTGTCCATTGTTCTTTCAAGAAACAGGATTTACAAGAGGTCTGGAGGGGGAGGTTGTAGGTGGTTCCACTGTGTTTTGTCCTTCCTGACATGGCCAGCAGAATTCAAACCTTTGGCTGGAGATGGAGTGTCCCAAAATCCATTTTGGATCCAACAACTGGACAAATGAAATAATTTAAAATAAAATGTTAATTTCTAATACTTGGTGGAAAACCCTTTGTTGGCAATGATAGGCTAAAGTCTTGAACTCATGGACATCACCAGACGCTGTGTTTCCTCCTTGTAATGTTCTGCCGGCCTTTACTGCAGCGGTTTTCAGTTGCTGTTTGTGGCCTTTCTGTCTGAAGTTTAGTGAAATGCTGCTCAGTTGGGTTGAGATCAGGGGACTGACTTGGCCATTCAAGAATATTTCACTACTTTGCTTTAATAAACTCCTGGGTTGCTTTGGCTTTATGTTTTGGGTCATCATCCATCTTGATTATGAAATGGCGACTAGTGATGAGCGATTGTGTCAACTATCATTATCGATTCAATAGTCGATATCGGCAATTATCATGACGATTTCCGATAGTCGATAATAGATTATTGCCGATGACCATTAAAGTCTATGGGAGAGGAACAACACCTTCATTCTTAGGCAATGTTCACACAGCTTATTGCCAACGGATTTCACCCCGCAATTACGCCGGCAGCCGTGCAGGGGGGGCCGGCAGCTCATCGGCCCCATAGACATTCATTATTCACGGCGCGTACACGCCGTAAATAATGTGCATGCCACTTTCTCCCCCCGCGGCGGATTCGTCGAGCGGGGAGAAGAGACGGAATCCACAGTTCTCTATGAGAACTGTGGATTACCGTAATGACTGGGACGGATTGGAGCCGTACTGCAGCGGAAAATGGCGCACAGTATGGCTGGAATCTGTCCCAGAATAAGCCGCGTGAACAGGGGTGGAGAAGCTGGAATTAACATCCACAACAGTCAAATGGATACGTGTCCAGTTTAAGAGTCTCAGAAAAAAACTGACAGACTATTCACTATCCCTGTCCTGTACCACAGCATGACCCTTAAACCTGCATGACCCACAAATTAACAAGTGCAAGAAGGCAGTATTATTTGAACCACCATTTTAGTTAACTGGACATTGATTATCCATGTCCTGGGCCACAGCATGAGCCCCAAACCTGCATGACCCCCAGATTAAAAAAGTGCCGGAAAAAGGAGTCTTTCACCCATCATTTTAGTTGAACTGGACATTGACTATACCTGTCCTGGACTGCAGTATGACCATTAAACATGCATTACCCACTGATTCAAAAGTGCCGGAAGAAAGTAGTCTTTGAAACTAGTGAAATGGACATTGACTATTCATATCCTGTAACGCAGCATGACCCAAAAACCCACACAGGTGCCCTTATGGACCATCAGCAGAAAATTTCACAATAAGAAATAAACTATATTAACACAACTCATTTTCCATTACTGCTGCTGCTAGAGCTACTTGCCATTCTACTGGTGACATTATTCCACCGTGACATTAGAATGTGAAGCAAATGAAACAGATGTCCCCAGTCGGGCAACGAGGCCTGTCTGAACATCCTGCATTCTACTGTCAAGTGGGTTGAAGAAATTACTGATCATTTAAAAGTCAAAGCATGGAGGATAGGTTACATGGTACACGCATTCATGGCACAATAATACACCACTGCTGACCGACGCATTTCGGAAGCGATATCCTTAATCGTGGTCACCTCGATGGTGACCACGATTAAGGATATCGCTTCCGAAACGAGTCGGTCAGCAGTGGCGTATTATTGTGCCATGAATGCATGTACCATGTAACCTATCCTCCATGCTTTGACTTTTAAATCGTTGGAAAATAAAGATCAGAAGTTTTACCGAGTTACTGTGGGTGCAGTGAGAGCCCAGGCTGGCATCCGTCATCCATTAACACGGCAAAAATTCCCTTATGACGCAGCAACGAAAACAGTCGTGCTGAAGCAGAGTGCGGAAGCGGAAGTGTGAGCTAAGACCTCCAGCCTTCCTCAGTACACAGTCAAGACCTGGGTAGCGCTTGAGAAATTTCTGCCTCTACGAGATCGCTTGCCCCTCCGTATGAGTGCAGACCAATTGAGCTTCACTTGAAAAAGCTGGTGGTTGACGCTCTTGTTCCACCTAGGTGCCCTTTGTCTTGGCATTCTTTTTCTTGTTTTACTCAACGTGTTGGAGGAAATTGTCTCTGTTCTTTGTTCTCTGTCCGTGCTCCATACACCATGTCCTCTGAATAACTTACATCTGTTCAAGTCTTCCTGTACCTCACTTGTACAATTCAGAGGAATATTTGTATCAGCTATTTTGTACATGCAGTTATTTTAGTAGTTTAATTCTAGAAAACACATTTTTTAAAATAGGATGGAATCCCACCACCTATTTGTTTCTCTTTTTTGTTTAATTGTATTAAACGGGTTGTCTCACTACAGGGATTTCTAGCTATGTTAAAGATCTTGCAAAAACAAGTCATTTTACAATATGTGTCCATTAACAGTGTCCTACCTATTCCTGTTTTTGACAGCACCATGCCCCATAAATTTCAAAACATCACCTTGAGCCACTGTTGACAATTGTGAAGAACAAATGTCTGTTAGAAACCACACTTTTTATAATAGGACCTGTGGTATAGCTGTATTTCACAGCAACATGCCCCCAAAAATTCAAAACATGACCCCTTGGCCACTCTTGACAAATGTCTGTTAGAAACCACATTTTTAAAATAGGACCTGTAGTATAGCTGCTTTTCACAGCAGCATGACTAAAAAAAAACTATAAAAATGACTTCTCAGCCACTGTTAAAAATTGTGAGGAGAAATGCCACTTAGAAGCCACATTTCTGTTTCAAAGGACCTTGATTATAGCTGTATCTCACAGCACCATGACCCCAAAACCATTGACAATGCGAAAAATTTTAAAGATGGAGTAAATGGAATAGGTTTTTTTCATGAAACCGTGTACAATTGGTGTCTTTCACAGTCTCTTCACCGTAAAACAACAAAATGACCTTTTGGGAACTGAGAATAAATTGCAGTAAGAAATTATCATTTTAAAAAAATTCTTTCAAGAGGACCATTTCTGTTTGAAGAGGAATGTGAAGTAGACCGGCAACTAATCGGTGACCTCGGCAATTGGGGCCACAACATCATCAGAGATCCATGCCTGATTCATCTTGATGAATGTCAAACGATCCACATTATCTGTGGAAAGCCGGATGCGTTTGTCTGTAATGACTCCTCCAGCTGTGCTGAAGGTCCGCTCAGATATGACGCTGGCTCAACAACCTGAGGTCTGCACCGCTGCTCGTCAGGCCATGTGTCACTTCGTACTGCGTAATGGCATTGCGCTGCTGCCACAATCGCTGGAGCATGTGGAGGGTGGAATTCCAGCGTGTTGCCACGTCAACAATGAGACGGTTGACGGGGAGGCCAAGCTGACGCTGCAACGCAGCCAGGCGGGACGAGGCAGGGTGCAAACGGCGGAAGTGCGAACCTCGAGCCTTCCTCAGCAGGCAGTCCAGACCCGGGTAGCTCTTTAGAACTTTCTGGACGACAAGGTTCATGACATGTGCCAGGCAAGGGATGTGCTCCACCTAAACCCATCTTAAGGGCGGCCAGCAGATTTCGACCGTTATCGCACACCACCTTGCCTGGCACAAGGTTCTTGTCACCCAGCCAGCGCTCGGTTTCGTTGCGGAGAGCCGTCCACAGCTCCTGACCTGTGTGAGGACGGTCTCCAAGACGGAGTAATTTCAACACGGCCTGGTTTCTCTGTGCCACCAGAGGACCTTGGGCGAAAGAACCCTGCACCGTCCCTGCAGTTTTGAAGAGTGTACGCCGAGCCTGAGAGCCACCGTCACCACCAGAGACATCCACCCAGCTCACCCAGTGAGCTGTCACAGAGATATAGCGGCCTTGGCCGTGCTTACTAGTCCATGTGTCGGTGGTCAGATGGACTTTGCCGGACACAGATGCAGACAACACGCTTGAAATTTAGATGACACGTGGCTGGCCAGGGCAGGGACGAATTTTATGGCAAAGAAATGCCTGCTCAGCGTCTGGTATCGGGGGCAGGCAAGGGCCATGATGCGGCGGAACCCATCTGTGTCCACCAGACGGAAAGGCAACATTTCCAAGGCCAAAAGCCTGGCAATGCCGACATTCAGGCTTTTGGCTTTGGGATGGTTTGGGTTAAAGTGTTTCTTCTGCTCCCAAACCTGGTAGACAGAAGGCTGGCTGCTAGACTGGCCACTGTACGGCGTGCAGGTCAAACTGGTGGAAGGAGAAGGGGTAGGATGGGTCTCTGGTGGTGCTGGTGGTACTCGGGCGATGGTGGAGGCTGAAGCGGAGGCTGATCCTTGCTCATGACTCTGAGAGACATGGGCAGCTGAGGAACGCTTGGTCATGGCAGAGGAGGAGGAGGCGGAGACAGAGGGTGTGACAGTGGTTGGAAGCCCGGGATCGGTGTGGCCTTTTTTCGCCAAGTGTTCCCTCCATTTCAACTCATGCATTCGCTGCATGTGACTAGACATGTTGGTGGTGGTTAAACACCTAAGATTCTTCCCTCTACTGATGCGTTTACGGCAAGGGTGGCATTTGACATCGCTGGGTGAATCAGAGGCTTGCTCGAAAAAGTCCCAGGCTTGAGAGGTCCTGGACCTTTTCGATGGCGAGAAGCGAGGAGCGGTGTTACCGCTGATCGTGGCTGGCGGAATCATCTCAGCGGACTTCTGCGACCGCCCTCTCCCTTTTTGAGGCGGGACCCGTATTGACACTACCCCATCATCTTCCTCCTCGTCCAGTGATGAAGCACTTGCAAGCAATTCTGCATCTTGGAGCTGCGGGCTACAAGCAACAGGCACTGCAAGGTGTTGCCGACCGCCCAGGATTTTTGCCGATTGACCGGCTTCCTTCTCCTCCTCTGATGGCATCAGCGATTGGCAGATTAGAGCAGACAAAATCATCCTCTTTGGCCTGTTGATCTTTTGAAATGCCTTCTGACCCCAACCGCATTTTGTCAAAGAGGTCTTCAGAAAATGGATTATCCACAGTGGTGGGTACATGAGTCGACATTTGGGCTGCCTTTGCTTCATGTTGGATGGATGCTGACGATGATGATGACGACATTTTTGGCCGTGACTGGGAGGACGGGGAGGTAAGACTGCTGGATGCAGATTGCATTAACCACTGAAGAACAGATTGGCGACCCTGTTCGTTACTGAGATTCACAGGGCACCGACCCAGCAATGACAGCCCTATGGTCCTGCAACCGACGATCCGCTGGCTTGTGTGTTGTCGCCAGCACTGGAAGGAGCACCTTCTCTTGTACCTCTACCTTCATGTCCTACACCCCTCTTTGCTCGCTTACCACCTGCAGTTCGTTCCATGTTCAGAAAGATATAAATTTAAAAAGGTAGGGAAGAGTTTTTGACCGTCGCTTATTGAAAGACAGCAAATCACAGCTATTCTTAAATCCCCCTAATTTTTCCCAAAAGCCAACTAGGATTAGAAACAGAATTGTTTCTATCAAACACCTGTGAAATGCGGTCTGGTGGAAGAACCGTAAGACAAAATCAACAGTGTTCTTCCTTCAGTCCCAGGGATTTACAACTGCCCAGTAGGACTAGGAATTGATAGTTTTCAACAAACTATCATACAAGTGTGCTATCTGCGCCAAACTGAGATTCACCGAGCGCAATAAAAATATTCAAAAGTTACATGGATGAGGAATTGCGTTTTTTGCAGCAATGACAAACGAGAACAGTTACTAGAAAATTTTTCTATCAAAATTGACGTACACTGTGGCTATTTGAAAAAAACTGGGGCCGCACCACGTGCAATACAGCTATTTAAAAGTTATACGGATAACAATCGGCGGTTTTTGCACCAATGAAATACACCAACAGTTACTAGAAAATTTCTGTATTTTAATGTAAGTACAAGGTGGCTCTTTGAAAAAAACTGGGACGCACAAAATAAAAGGTACAATTTCACCTCAGGTGCGAGGTGTGCTGGCCAAAAAATGGTAGAAAAATGCCATTTCAATGCGGGTTCAAAGCAGAGTCTGGGCTACACAATATACACCCTCCTTTCCAAAGCCAGCCTGTCTGTCTGTCCGTCCAGCCCCCCTCCCCCTCTTCCCCACCCCCGCATGGCTGGACAGCGCAAGATGCTTCTTTAAAAGTCTCTGTCTAACTAAATAAGAACTGAAATTCTCTAATCTACCTATATTCTAATGTTCACAGCTAAAAGCATAGTTGCCTGAATGAATAAAGAGCTGTGTCTCTGCGCTAAGCTGTATTGAGAGAAATCTAGCACACGTCTTGCTCTATTGTTAGACACTGAAAGACTGATGCTGAACAGGAAACGCTGGTCTATACAAAACGAGGTCATGTGATTTTTCCAGCCAATGACAACCATACACATCACAGTCATGACGTCGCATACCCAGCTCACCCTGCTCTATGCTCTAAGCTGATTTGCTGGCCGCCAAAATGACAGGAAGCGCCGAAAATGGTGCAATAGTAATAGATTATCTGTCAGATTGTCACCTAAAATATTGCGTGATCAGAAATTTCCGATCAGCCTAAAAATCGTGCCGATTTCAACTTTGACGATTATAATCGCTCATCCCTAATGGCGACCAATCAGTTTGGCTGCATTTGGCTGGATTTGAGCACATAGTATGTCTCTGCATATCCTCCAGTATGTAGTCGTATCAATATCCAAATCTACCATAAAGAGAAGACTGCATGAAACTAAAGATGTAGCAGAGTAGAGCTTGACGGTGATATCATGGCTTTCATGTTCTCTGATCTGATCTGTAAACAAAGGCCATTGAAAAGCATTGAAAAAGTTGAGATAACATTCTGTGCCGTGATATCACAGTGCAATATCTGTTCTGTTTAGTTTTGCTACGTGTGTAAATCCAGAGGGTTCCCTGCCCGGTGCAAGTAACTCATAAGCCTCAAGAATAAAAAGGCAAGATTGGACTTTGCTTAAAAAAAACCCATTAAAAACAGCCGGCACAGTTCTGGAAGAACATTCTTTGAAAAGATGAAACTAAGATCAACCTCTACCAGAATGATTGAAAGAGAAAAGTATGGTGAAGGCATGGTACAGCTCCTGATCCAAAGCATACCCCATCATCTGTAACACAAGGCGACGGAGATAGTGTGATGGCTTGGGTATGGCTGCCAGTGGCACTAGTCTTTATTGATGATGAGACACAAGACAGAAGCAGCCGGATGAATTCTGCTTCATGATGTTGTACCTGCCAGTTACCTCCCTGGGACTCTGCTACCCGCCACCTCTGCCTATACCTGCGAGTAGCTTACCATCTACACTTGCGGCGGCCCAGAGGATCCATAATACCTGGGCGTTTTACGGTGTCAGTCCTAAATGACCCAAAGATACGTGACACTCCCACAGAAACCCTGCTAATCTTCAAACTTTTCATTGTATGTCTTTTCCTGCTCCTGTGCGCTCTGTGATTAAATGTGCGCTCTGGAACTCCCGCTCTACTCATAACAAACTCATTGCTGTTCATGACCTGTTCCTCTCTAAATCCCTGAACCAGCAGGTTATCACAGAAATATGGCTCAGGTAATCTGACACCGCTTCCTCTGCGGCTCTCACCTATGGCGGCCTACACTTCACCCATACATCTGAGAACAGGCAGGGTGGGGGAGTCGGTATACTTCTCTCTTCACACAGCACTTACCAAGTCATTCCTCCCAAACACACCCCCTCACTTTACCCTTCTTTGAGTCCCACACCAAAATAATTTTTTTAGTCTCCATTGAACTAATGTTGCCCTATGGAAATGTTTAGTGTGTACTTTGGGAGCTTTTCTGGTGTGCATTCTAAACAGACAGTAAAAACACAGGGTGAAGATAGCCTTAACCTCTTAGTAAACCGCGACCTTTTAGTACATCATGGCAGCTCTAAGGGAGCATGGAGCAGGGCAATCCTGGTATTGTCTTTTAGTTTAGTTTTTTTTATAGTGCTCATGGTGAAGTATACATGACATGTTAATTTTATTTTGTGGGGTGATACTATTATGGCGATACCCAATTTATATAGTTTTTTTTTACATTGCAGCTCTAGTGTTTTTATTATGTAAAACAAGGTTTATGCATCGCTCTCTTCTCAAAGCCAACCTTTTTCTGTATACGGAGCTGTGTTAGGGATTTTTTTTTAAAATTTTTGCATAATGAATTGATGTTTTCCTTGGTGCAACTTTGACGTTTATTTGCTGCATGATGAACAAAAACTGCAATATTGTCATGTTTTTTTTTT
The DNA here is from genome assembly GCA_025379985.1 of Phyllomedusa bahiana. Lineage (NCBI taxonomy): Eukaryota > Metazoa > Chordata > Amphibia > Anura > Hylidae > Phyllomedusa > Phyllomedusa bahiana. The sequence goes on along the minus strand of JAODAL010044635.1, from coordinate 10,514 downwards.
TTAATGGCCTTCATCATGCAGGATAAAAAAAGTGACAGATTTCTAGGCGATACCAGATACGCATGCTTTATTTCTAATTTTTTGAGGGGCGACTGGAGTTTGTAAAGGGGAATCAATGGTTTAGGTGTTTTTATTTTATCCCTTAGCTGCTGCAGTATCACAGCATCTAAGGGGTTAATCGACTGCGACTGGAGTAAACTCCAGTAGCGGCCAATGCTGCAGGGCCCCATCTGTAACTTACAGCTGGTTCCGTGCAGCGATCATGCAAGTTCTATCTTTGACCTACCTTGATCATTGACTACCATTGTTTGCAAAACTTATAACATATACAGTACAATGAACCTCTTAATAGGAAAGCAAGAGCTTCTTCACTTTTTTCTATACAGTTAAAAAAGGTGTGCAGGCATGTGTCACCCAACAGAGGCCAAAAATACACTATTTTAGCCTACGTGGGGTGAGTGGAACACTATATAGATAGACTTGAAGTTGGATCTACCACTCAGCCACCACCATTGTATCTACTCTTCATCTGTTCTGGTTCTGCACATTATCCAGAGAACTAAATGCAACAATGTAGATGCAACAATTCACTGGAGCTAAAAGAGGATTAATATCCTGTATAAAGTAGCAGAACATGAATATAGTAGAACTAGGAATATATAAACAGCAAAATGTGCACATTAATGAATACAAAGAAAATTTCATGTCTCACCTCCAGTGTGGTTGAAACTCTTCATCAATATCTTCAATTCATATCTAGCTAAAGGTTCGTCACTTTTATCACACTGCGACTTACTTTCCCAGTGCTCAGGTTTCTCATTCTCCTTCTTCTGCTGAGCCACAGAAACAAATTGCTTGATATCACTGGTGTATAACTCAGTCGGCCGATCATCCACATATCCAACTACAGAGTATTCAGGCAGCCCAGTTCCCGGGACTGAAACACTAGTGAGATAATAACGTAGAGAGTGACTGTCTGAGAGAGACATACAGAGAGTTATATAATATACTGATCATCAACTTAAGACATACATGCCAACTCTCCCGTTTTTGGCGGGGGGGTACCGCTATTTGGGGTCCCCTCCCGCCCTCCTGGGGGAGTTGGCATTCATCCCGCCACCAGCAGGTGGCGGGGGTTCTTTAAATGGCCGCGTGACAGAGTAGCGCTAGTGCGCTACTCTGGCGCCGCCGGTCCGTTCTCACAGGCGGGTGAAGCGGCAGCTGCGGCCGCTTCACCCGCCCGGAGTCTCGCTGTGCAGGGAGAAGGCAGGAGGGATCGCTCCTCCTCCCCTCCTCTCCCTGTAGGTCCGGTGCCGGTGTGTGCGCCGCACATACAGGTCAGCGGCGCAGGGGAAGTGACGCACGGCTGCTCTCACTTCCCCCTGCGCCGCTGAGGAGATCGTCCAGAGCGGCCGTGCTGCAGGAGCCTGGTGAGGTAAGGGATTTTATTATTTTATTTTTATTAGCTATATGGGGGGCTCTGCCTGGCAACAATGGGGGCACTACCTGGCAACAGAGGGGACATCTATCTGGCAACGAGGGGGCACACTGGCAACAGAGGGGGCATCTACCTGGCAACAGAGGGGGCATCTACCTGGCAACAAGGGGGGCATCTACCTGGCAACAGAGGGGACATCTACCTGGCAACAGAGGGGGCCTCTACCTGGCAAAAAAGGGGGGGAAACAAACCTGGCAACAGAGGGGGCATCTACCTGGCAAAAATGGTGGAAACAAACCTGGCAACAGAGGGGGCACTACCTGGCAACAGAGGGGGCATCTACCTGGCAACAATGGGGGCATAAAACTGGCAACAATGGGCACAACAGGCAAAAGAGGGGACATCTACCTGGCAACAATGGGGGCACTAACAGGCAAAAGAGGGGACATCTACCTGGCAACAGAGGGGGCACTACCTGGCAACAATGGGGGCACTACCTGCAACAATGGGGCACTACCTGGCAACAGTGGGGACATCTACCTGGCAACATTGGGGAAACTACCTGGCAACAATGGGGCACTACCTGGCAACAGAGGGGGCATCTACCTGGCAACAGGGGGGCATCTACCTGGAAAACAGAGGGGACATCTACCTGGCTACAGAGGGGGCAAATACCTGGCAACAATGGGGCATATACCTGGCAACAAAGGGGGCATCTACTGGCAACAGAGGAGGCACTACCTGGCAACAGAGGGGAACATCTACCTGGCAACAGAGGGGGCATCTACCTGGCAACAGAGGGGCACTACCTGGCAACAGAGGGGTCATCTACCTGGCAACAGTGGGGGGCACCTACCTGGCAAACAATGGGGGGCACCTACTTGGCAAACAATGGGGGGCACCTACCTGGCAACAATGGGGCACCTACCGGGGCTAACAAAGGGGGGCACCAACCTGGCTACAGGGGGGGCATCTACTTGGCTACAAGGGGGCTTTCTACCTGCCTGAAAGGGGGCACGACCTGCTTATGGGGGGTTACTACCTGGCTATAAGGGCATCTACCTGGCTTTCTTCCAAAGCCGTTAGGCAGTTAGGTGGAGTGGGTGTGGCTTTTTGAAGGGGCGTGGCATACCGACAAGATGGGTGTGTCCATGCAAAACTTTGCCGCGGCGCGCTTAGCGCGCCGCCCACTAAAATCTCCTGCTTTTTCATTTTCAAAAGTTGGCAACTATGACTTAAGAACAATGTAATGGCGACTTGTACCGTGTTTCTCCAAAAAATAAGCCCTAGCCTGATTTTCACAGTTTCTTGGAGTAGGCGCTGAATATAAGCCCTACTCCAAAAATAAGCCCTAGTTAGTCAGCACCGTTCCGTTCGCTGTCCAGTTCCAGAGCCCCACCCACCCCGATAAACAGCCTGTTAGACTGAAGGTTTTGTAGAAACCTCCAGTGTTTTCAGGCTTAAGGACCTGAGATGATGTCACAGTCACATGACTTGCAGGTCCTTCAGCTCAGGCCAGAGAGTGCAATGTGTAAGTGAATGTTCAATGTATACATACACATATATGTACACTCACACTGCATGCACACCTATATACACACACATACATATACACAAACACATTTATATAATCACACAAACGAAAAGCTGCTTGTGACACAGGGAAACAGCATGGTGAGAAAACCCCTTTAACCCTTTCCTGATAGCCGGTCATAATAATATAGATTTTCATTTTCACCTTTCAAGAGCCATAATATTTTTATTTTCCCATCTACATTGCTAAATAAGGGTTTTTATTTTGGCGGTACAAGATTTACTTTCTAATGGTATCATTCACCGCACCATAGAATATATTGGAAAACTAAAAATAAAATGTAAGGGTGAAATATGAAAAAACGTCATTGCGCCTGGCGGAAGGACCTCCATGTGGTCAAGACTGATGTTTCTGTCGTTCAGCAGCGTGTTCAAAACCTCGAAAAGTTCCAGGAGTCTGTACAGAGATCATTGGCTGATGTACAGGCTACTATTGCCAAGCACTCAACAACGCATCAACACTTAGCTGACCAATTAGACGATCTGGAAAACAGTAATAGATGAAACAATGTCAGAGTCCGCGGATTACCGGATTTAATAAGAACACAGGATCTGGCTATGACACTCACCAAACTTTTCAACTCACTGCTACGTAAACCAGCAGATAATCATATCGAGCTTGATCGCGCTCACCGCGCTTTGCGTCCCCAGACCCAGGACCCACAACGACTGAGGGATGTTATCTGTCGGGTGCATTATTACTCCGTGAAAGAGGAAATTATGAAGCATGCCAGATCCACACCAGATCTTCAGTTTGAGGGCGCTGCTATCTCTATTTTTCCGGACCTCTCCAGACACACCCTCAGATTGAGAGCCGCCCTTAAACCACTGTTGTCGGTCCTGCAGCAGCGAAACATCCCCTATCGCTGGGGATACCCATTAGCGCCTCAGGTTAGAAATGGTGAGGACCTGGTGGTGTTCCGCAAGCTGCCAGACCTCCCCTTGTTCCTGTCGGCCCTGAATCTCCCGAATGTAGATTTGTCAGATTGGGAGTCTGCTGCGGCGGCCTTGCCTGACCAACGACCCCGACTAATGGGGTCCACCCCTAGGAAACCTGGACTTTCCGGAGTGCCAAAACCGGAGAGACTCCAAAGATACTTGGTCAGCGCCCCCAACGCGGGCACCTTCTTCGGGACCCCGCCGGACTGATCCTGTTTCCTGTTCGGCTGGACGTCGGCTAAGTGCTAATTCTTCTTTCTTAATTGTTCTATATCCATGTTATGCCTTTGTAGTTCTCTTCATTTGTTAAATTTCTTGATAGTAACAGAATGATTGTATTGCAGGAAGACTGAAGTTATTTTGTCCCTAAGCTCTTTTGTTTCATGTTTCACGGTGGTGGGGAGTGGGGGGAGAGCTCCCTTTGGGGTTGTTTTTTTTTTCCCTCCTTTTTTCTCCCCTGCCTCCTTCCTCCCCCCGCCTGCCTTTTGTTCCCCTCCTACCCCCCCTTTTTTTTCTTTCTCTCCTCTTCTCTCTCCGCCCCTCTCTCCTCCCACTCCTGCGCCAGATGTGTGCGTTCCTCTAGGTTACTGCCCTTTACATAAGAGGCTCTCCTGGAGGTTTGATTTTGAAATGGTTTTCGCATACTCTTCCATGAGTGCGTCTATAGGAGCCCTTGCTGTTAGCCACAATCCCCACATAGGCTGGTGGCTAAGCTTCCTATGCTTAGCCTTTGCAGTTTATTTGCTGCTACACAGTTATAAGCCTTTGATCTTTCTTTTGTTAGGCCAGTTTGAGCCTCTGTTTTATTGTATTATTTCTGTTGTCTGCTCTGCTTTCTGCATAAAGGTAGTGGTGTGGCTTTCCGTTAGGGGTGGTCTATGGTTTAATACCTATGGATAGTTTTACTGTGTCCTCCCTTAGTGTTAAGGGTTTCAACATCCCGGAGAGGAGATCACGCATATTTTATACCATGCATGGGCATCGGTCCCACATTTTATTCGTTCAGGAAACGCATCTCCTAAAGGACCACGCTTCTGTGGTACGTGACAAATATTACCCCTCCTGGTGCCATTCCAGCAATCATCTTGCTAAAACCAAGGGGGTCGCAATATTTTTTCATAGATCTCTTCAACACTAAATTTTTGCGGTAAAGGCGGACGCGGAGGCTCGGTATCTTTTCGTGAGATGTAGTATACGGGGCACCCCTTTCACTTTAACTAATATCTACGCGCCCAACCAGGGTCAGGTCTCTTTTCTGGTCCATGTCCTGGACGAGTTGAATGCATTTGCCCAGGGGCCTATAATCTTTTGTGGTGATTTTAATGCGGCTTTGCAGCCTGCTGTTGACACGTCCTCGGGAGTGTCTTCTCTTACCTTTAATAAACTAAATAAAATTAGGCGTTTGCTCTGGGACATGCAACTGTGTGATGTATGGCGTATTTTGAACCCCACAGCCCGCGACAATACTTTTTACTCGCATCCGCATAACATCTATAGTACATCTTTAGTCAACATTCCCTTTTAACAAGAGTGGTCAAAGCTGAGATTGGCAATATCCTTCTCTCGGACCATGCTCCGATACATTGCACTTTTGCATCACCTGCCAAGACCCGCAAGTCTTTCATGTGGAAGCTAAATGAATCGTTGCTAGATGATGCGGTTTGCATGGCTGATGTCACACAAACCATTAGACAATTCCTATCTGACCACACCCTTGACACCACATCCCCCCACCTGAAATGGGACTCTCTCAAATACGTTTTAAGGGGTGTTCTTATTAAACACGGGTCACGGTTGAAGAGAGAGGCCGCAGGGAAGTTGGAGGCTCTTTTGACTAGACTGGGGACCTTGGAGACGGTGCATAAGAGCTCGAGCAGAGAGGAGGATCTTAGATTGTTACTGCAAATGTGTCACAACATCCTCCGGATTCTTGAGCAGAAGCATAAGAGGTGCAAGCAAGTCTGTGCTAACACTTTTTACCAATGGAGCAATAAGCTCAGTAGGATGCTGGCGAGAGCCTTAAGGGATAAGCGCGCCTCGCTGTTCGTCCCGGCAATTAAATCCGCCTCAGGTGCTACGGTACATAAGACTCCTGATATTTTGGAGTCCTTCCGCTTATTCTACCATAAGCTCTATAACCTTCTGAAAGCTTGTTCATCGGAAATGGATAGGTCCAAATTGTTGGAATTCCTTTCGGCTTCGGCCCTTCCCAGGGTCTCCCCCGATAGGCTCCTTGCTCTTGAGGACCCTTTCTCGCCAGAAGAATTTAAGGCAGCCATTACTGCTCTTCTGGCGGGGAAGAGTCCTGGCCCTGACGGGTACACAGGGAAATTTTTTAAAGTTCTAGCTGAGGAGGTGATGGAACCCCTTTTTGCCTCTTTTAACGCGGTTTCTCTTTCCAGTCCCTTCTCGCAGGCCTTCCTGGGTGCTTATATCACGGTAATCCCGAAGGAGGGTAAGGATCCTCTTCTCTGTTCGAGCTATAGGCCCATATCCCTCCTCAACACCGATGCCAAACTCTGTGCCAAGTTGATTGCGACAAGATTAAACGAGATGTTGGGGAGTGGATCCATTTAGATCAAGTGGGTTTTGTCCCTGCTAGAGAAGCTAGGGACAATACCCTGAAGACCTTCTCTCTCATCCACCGGGCCAGGAAGTACGGGGTGCCTCTTGTGCTGTTATCTTTGGACGCTGAGAACGCATTCGATCGGGTAGATTGGGACTTTTTACAGGCCGTCCTGCAGGGACTAGGTGTGGGCCCTGTGATGTTGGCTCTCTACTCGCATCCCCATGCCCAAATTCATGTTAACGGCTCTCTTTCTGCGACCCTCAATATTGGGAATGGCACAAGGCAGGGGTGTCCCCTTTCCCCTATTTTGTATGTTCTTACGATGGAGCATCTCTTGCAGACCATATGAAACGATCCGGATATTCGGGGCTTTGACTGCAATACTGTCCAGCATAAGTGCTCTGCTTTCGCGGACGATCTCCTGCTTTATCTTACTCACCCTGCCACTTCCTTACCAGTTTTAATGAAGGTTCTGGAGACCTTCGGCTCCGTGAGCAACTTTAAAATTAACCTTAAAAAAGTGTGGCTTTGGGGCGGGGAGGAGGAGCGACTGAAGCGGTCCTTCCCCTTCACGTGGGCACAAAAATCTTTTAAATATTTGGGAGTCCATATACCAGCGGATTTGCAGCATACGTTTGATTTGAACTTTGCCCCAATATTAAACACCCTCTCATCTGACCTATTGAGATGGGACAAACGAGATTTCTCGTGGATAGGTCGCATTAATATAGTGAAGATGAATATTCTCCCGCGCCTCCTGTATCTGTTACAGGCTATCCCGATTCTACTCCTTGGGTCTTTTTTTAAAGCGCTCTGTAAGAATATTTGTTCCTTTATCTGGGCTAATAAAAAGCCAAGAATTACGAAGACTACGCTCATTAGGCCAAGGGAAGAGGGGGGCCTATCCCTGCCAGATATAAGGACTGGCGACCTCCATGGTTAGAGTAGTGGATTGGTTTCACCATGGGCGCTCTAAGCTCTGGGTTTCTCTAGAGGCCTTGATGTGTGAGGCCCCATTGACGGTGTTACCATGGATCACAGCTGAACTGTTACCCAAGGGTAGACTCGCGTACCTCCCGTGGGTCACACAGGTTACACTTCTTGTTTGGAGAATTATGGTAGGCAATCGAACCTCTTCAGATCTAATGGACCCTTGACTCCGGTTTGTGGTAACCCTGCACTCGCTGCGCTTTTGGGTCTCATAATCTCCAAAAAGCCCTTGGGATTCAAGACCTTTTTTTACGCAGTCCTCTCGGATGTCTTGGGAGGAAATTGCTCAGGTTGAAGGCATGGGATCACTGGGATGGCTGCAGAGGATGCAGATTCGCCATTGCTATATGATCACTGGTGAGAGGTTGGATCTGCACAAAAGCTTTACTCCCTTTGAGACCATTTGTAGGCGGACTGATTCTCCTTCACATATTATCTCGCAGCTCTACCGCCTTATCATACAGGGATCCACCAGCACACCTCCTCCTCACCAAATTGCTTGGGAACGGGAAATTCAAAGACCCATACCTGAGGAGGATTGGATGAAATCTTATACGTTAGTGTTTAAGTCCTTAGTATCATGTCGTCTACACGAATTAAATTTTAAAATCATCTCGCGTTGGTATAGGGTTCCTTCTTTACTGCACAGGCTATATCCTTCTGTTTCCTCTAACTGCTGGAGATGTGGCCAAGCTGTGGGCTAGGGAAACAATTTTTTTTTTTGGAGGTTGTCCGGTTGTTGTTCCTTTTTGGGAAAAAGTGATTGCTATAATAAAGTGTGTAACAGGTATACAGCTACAAAATGATCCAGCAGTCTTGCTTCTGTCTATGATTCCGTCGGCACTCTCGGTTTTGAAGGGGAAAGTGATTGTTTTTATGTTGGTGGCAGCCAGACTTTTGATCCCAAGGCTTTGGGCGGTCCTTGACCACCCCCTCCTTGTCCGATTTGGGTTCAAAGTGATTTTCTTTCTCCAATGTATGGAAGAGATGAGGTTGGATGGTATCGAGGGGAGGGAGAAATATGGGGGGACATGTGGGGGGTGGATGGCTTTCACCGCCTCTCCAGAGTTTGCATCTTGAGTATAGACTTTTTGGCTACTGCTTAGCTGCGTGGCTCCTCTCCGGGATGACGTTGCTACTGGACGGCCCCTATTTGTGTATTTCTTTGCCTTTTGTCATTTCTTGCTCCCTTTTTTATTAGGAAATCCCACACCTGCAGATGTTATTTCATGTCTTTTGACTTCCCTTGTTTGTACAGACAACGGCTTATTTGTTCCCTAGTTTTCTTTTGTTTTACTTTCTTTTCTTGTCCTTTGATTACCCTTTGATTACTTGATTACTGCCTGCATTCATCATATATTTAGTAGGTTTTTGTATAGCTAACACACCTTGTATCTCTGTATGCTTGTTCATTTGTCAATGTTCTCTAGGATGCTATACATGGACTTAGGCATTTTAGTACTGCTTTTATTTTCCTTTTGCATTATGTAACCATAGGTAATGTATTTGGTTTTATTTTTGATGTTTCTGATGCTTCTTTAATAAAGCTTGGAATAAGACAAAACGTCATTGCACCATGTTTACAGGGTTCTTTTATGCCACAGGTGTCAAACACAAGGCCCGTGGGCCAAATTTGTCCAGTGGCCCCCCGTGATCTCTCTGACTCTGCACGGCCATTTTATCATGGCTGCACAGTCAGTCAGCAGCTGCACACTCGCTGTGCAGCTGCTCTTACAGGGAGGAGACAGGAGGGATCATTGAGCGCTGTACATACATACGCTGTTGCAGGGGGCGTGACGCACCGCTTTACTCACATCCCCTGCGACGCTCGGTCTCCTCGATCGATAGTCTCTTGGAGCTGTGTGACCAGCTCCCGGAACGGGCCGCGCTGCATGGACCATAAGGAGGTGAGTAGCTTTTTTTTAATTTTATATTCATTAGCTGCAGGGGGGCATCTACCTGGCTACTGGTGGACTATATGGGGCATCTACCTTGCTACGGGGGGGCTAGATGGGGCATCTACCTGGCTACTGGGGGACGATAGGGGGCATCTACCTGGCTACTGGGGGGCTATATGGAGCATCTATCTGACTACTGGGGGGCTACATAGGGTATCTACCTGGCTACTTAAGGCTATATGGGGCATCTACCTGGCTACTGAAGGCTATATGGGGCATCTACCTGGCTACTGGTATCTACATGGCTATAGGGGGACTATATGGGGCATCAACCTGGCTACAGGGGGCTATATGGGGCATCTACCAGGCTACAGGGGGGCAATAATGGGGCATCTACCGGGCTACAGGGGGGGCCAATATGGAGCATCTACCTGGCTACTGGGGGGTTAAATGGGGCATCTACCAGGCTACAGAGGACTATATGGGACATTTACCTGGCTACAGGGGAGCTATATCGGGCATCTACCAGGCTACAGAGGACTATATGGGGCATCTATCTGGGGGGGGGGCTACAGGGGACTATGTGGGGGGCATCTACCTGGCTACTGGGGGGGCTATATGGGGCATCTACCAGTCTACAGAGGACTATATGGGGCATCTACCTGGCTACTGGGAGGCTATATGGGGCATCTACCTGGCTACCGGGAGGCTATATGGGGCATCTACCTGTACAAATGTAACAGTTAAGGAGAAGTTCCATTTACACAGTTCTAAAATTATGTCGGCCCTTTAAGGTACACCGTGAGGCTGATGTGGCCGCCGATGAAAACGAGTTTGACACCCCTGTTTTACTGCATTCACTCCTCAGTATGAATGATGTGTTATCTGTATTTTGCAGATGGATATGATTCTGGCAATATCAAATATGTTGGGTTTTCATTGTGTTTCAGTTCTTTTAAAAAAATCTAAACATTCTTAATTTCTTACATTTGTGCTGCAGCGCCATTTTCTGCCAGCAACAATTTTTGGGAACTTCTACCTATGGGACCTGAGTGAGGGTGAATTTCTTGTGTGCTGAAGGGAAATT
>JAODAL010044634.1:0-32687 GCA_025379985.1 Phyllomedusa bahiana | reverse complement strand
CCCCCGGAGAAACGGATATCTCCGGGTCCCCAAATGGATGAGCTAAAAAACGAAGATGGAGGGTCCCGGGTGGAGAGGGCATCCTTAATCTGGCTGGAGTGGCCCTTCTTGAACGTGGCGCACAATGCTCCATCGTTCCAAGCCAACTCTGAAGCTAGTGTGCAGAATTACACGGAATAGTCACCTACGGAGGAGTTCCCTTGCTGCAGGTTCAGTAAGGCGGTCTCGGCAGACGAAGCGCGGGCAGGCTCTTCGAAGACACTGCGGAACTCCTGCAGGAATGTCGCAAGATTAGCTGTGACCGGATCGCCTCGGTCCCAGAGTGGAGTCGCCCAGGCCAGGGGTTTTGCGGAGAGGAGACTGACCACGAATGCCACCTTGGACCTTTCCGACGGGAACTGACCAGCCATAAGTTCCACGTGGAGGGAACACTGGGTGATGAAGCCCCTGCAGGCCTTTGGGTCCTCATCAAACTTTGTCGGCATGGACAACCGGAGTTTAGGACTGGTGGACAATCCCGGAACGGCTGCCACAGGAGGAGCCACCGCAGCCGACTGCTACTGCTGAGTGGCGAAGCGCTGCTGCATCAGAGTAGATAGCTGGTTAAGCTGCTACGCTTGCTGCGTGATCTGCTTCGATTTCTGGGCCACGATGGTGGTGATGTCAGAGACGCTCGGTAGAGGCACCTTGGCGGGATTCATGGCTGGATCTTACTGTCATGGTTCGCAGTAGTGGATCCACAGGATCACCGCAAGTGATGGTGAAAACCACACCAGGGAGCGAAATCTAAGTAGGTCCCGGTTTTCACCAGAGCCCGCAGCAAAGCGAGATGGACTTGCTGCGGCGGGAGTCTACCAGGTCGCTACCCCTGACGTGACTTGCTTGCGGTGGCAGCCAAGGTATAGCGTGGTACAGAATCATCAGGCAGGCTCGCAGTCGGGGACAGGCAATAAGGTCAGGGCAGGCGGCAAAGGTTCGTGGTCGAGGGACGGAAGAAAGAAGATACGGTACACGGTAATCAGAACTAGCCTCATGAAACACTTTCTCAGTAGGCAGTAAGGCACTAAAGATTCAGCAGGGTAACCAGGAAGAGGCAGGCTTAAATAGTGGCAGCGACCGGCAATAACGAATTACCGGTGCGCTGGCCCTTTAAATTTAACACTGCCGGCCCGCGTGCGGACAGAGACTACAGTAGGAGCATGGCCGGGTAAGTCTACAGGGGGACATGCAGGGGAATGAGCGCGCCGTGACACTTATCAGTCCCAGAAAACTGTACAGTTAGTGCTGGAGGTTATATTTTCCATGTGACCTGGGATAATAGATTAGATCCAGTTGCAGACAAAATTGGTGAAAATGAAAAACAAGTCATGTAAAAATGCCTTCTAAAGGCCAGAGGTAAAATAAATTAAATAAATACATACAAAAATAAAGTGATAATAAAAGAAAAATAACTGACAGCCCAAACTGCAACATTTAGCTCCAACTCTGAAACTTATATCTGCTTTATTTAAATGTCTGTGATGGAAACATGACACAATTACAAAACCTACAGTGAAGGAAATAATTATTTGATTCCTTACTGATTGTGTAAGTTTGCCACTGACAGACATGAGCAGTCTATAATTTTAAGGGTAGGTTAATTTTAACATTGAGAGATAGAATATAAAAAATAAAATCCAGAAAACCACATTGTAAATATTCTATAAATTTATTTGCATTTTGCAGTGAGAAATAAGTATTTGATCCCTCTGGCAAACAAGACTTAGTACTTGGTGGCAAAACCCTTGTTGGCAAGCCAGCAGTCAGACATTTATTGTAGTTGATAACAAAGTTTACACACATGTCTAGAGGAATTTTGGTCCACTCCTCTTTGCAGATCATCTCTAAATCATTAAGATTTTGAGGCTGTCACTTGGCAACTAGGAGCTTCAACTCTCTCCATAAGTTTCTGTGGGATTAAGGTTTGAAGTGGCTAGGCCACTCCATGACCTTAATGTGCTTCTTTTTGAACAACTCCTTTGTTGCCTTGGCTGTATGTTTTGGGTCATTTTCTTGCTGGAAGACCCAGCCATGACTCATTTTTAATGTCCTGGCGGAGGGAAGGAAGTTGTCTCTCAGGATTTTACGGTACATGGCTCCATCCATTCTCCTATTGATGCGATGAAGTAGTCCTGTACCCTTAGCAGAGAAACACCCCCAACACATAATGTTTCCACCTCCATGCTTGACAGTGGGGATGGTGTTCTTTGGGTCATAGGCAGCATTTCTCTTCCTCCAAACCGGAAAGTTGAGTTAATGCCAAAGAGTAAATTTTTTGTTGATCTCCCCACAGAAACCTTCCCCAACTTTAACAGAATAATCCAGGTTTTAAATTGGGCAAATTCAAGGGGCCTGCAATGTCCATTTTGGCGGGGGGACCTTTGAGGGCATGGGATTTTAAAAACCTTACGGCGTAATTTTACCAATGTTTTTCTTGGTGACTGGATCCCAGCTGCTTTGAGAACATAACAAGTTCCCTTTGTGTAGTTTTAGGCTGATTTCTCCCCTTCCTTATATCAAGGTACCCCACGAGGTAGTTTTGCCGCGATCGGTCGATTGCTTTTTTGTATTTCGTAAAATTTTCTTACTTTTGAAATCACCATTTGTTCCTTCTCACCAGTGTTTTACTTATGTTTTTGTACCCCCACTCCAGCTTTGTCAGGCTAGATCTTGCCCCTGACATCCTTAAAAAGCTCTTTGGTTTGCCCCATGTTGTAGATGTTAAGTCTGACTGATTCATTGAGTCTGCGCTGTCTGCTCATGGGTGGTCCGGAAAAAAACCTTTTGTATTTTCATATTTCCCAGGGTATGAGTTTACCCAGTGGGCCAAGTGGTCCTGGGAACAGACATGGGAACTCAGGTGCACCTTGTGGAGATTTTTTAAGAACTTGATACATAATGTAATAATTGGCCCTGATTTCCCTATATTCTGGGACCTGTGAGCTAAAGTGGTAATGCCAAATTTCCTCCAATACCAGGACAGCCCAGAGTATACTGGCTCTGAGGTAACCCCGGAATTTTCCCCCCGATGGGAAGGTCAGGATCAAAGGAAAATGTCCCCGACTTGGAGGTGTTCCAGAGGAATTTTGGGATGCCCAACTCCAGGACCTTACTTTAACCCCTGACCGCCAGAGCCAGTTTTGGCCTCTCTGACAGAGCCCCATTTTTGAAATCTGGCATGTGTAATTTTAGTGAAAATAACTTTTGCACTTTTCCCTTTTCCTTGTGATTCAGAGTTTGTTTGCCGGGGCAATTGTGCTTTAAGATATTTAAAAATTTTTGGCCAAAAAAGTCTTTGTTTATTTGTAAAAAATTCAAAGAAATCGTAAAAATTTTTGGAAAAATTTACCATTTTAAACTTCAAAAATGTCTGTGTGTAAGACAGATAGTTATTACACTCAGCTTATAACTAGCATCTACCATATGTCTGCTGCACGATGGCATCTTTTTTTTAAATGTCTTTTTTTTTTTGTCTTGGGGCTTAGAAATTTAGTATAATTTTCAAATTTTCAAGAAAATTTGAAATTATAATTTTTTTTTGCAATATACATTTTTTGTTTCACAGGAATTAAAGAAAGGGGAGGGGGAAATTTCAAAATTTCATTTTTTTTGCAATTTTCAATTTTTACCCATTATTCCCCAAGAACCGGTAGTATTAGGGAAATTCAACTTATTTGTTTCCCCCAACTTCCCTTTTTTTAAAATACCCCCTATGGGGGCCTAGTGCGAAATTTTTTGGATAAACCACAAGCCCTAGAATAGGAGGTGCACCTCGGACTCTGGGGTCTATTTTCATTAGATTTTTTTTAGGCCCCATTTCGGTTTGCAGACCCCCTAAGGTTTTAAAATTTATAAACCCCCTAAAAAGACCCTTTTGGAAAAAATAAACCCCCTTGTTTTTCGGGGGAGTGAGTTTAACCCCCAAGGTGTTCACTTTTTTTTTAGTGTTAAGCTGTGAAATTAAAAAATGTTTTTTTTTTTCCAACAAACTGCAATTTTAGGAAAGTTTCATTTTTAAAAGGAATCCTGGAAAAAAAGCATCCAAATTTTTTTAAGCAATTTTTTCCAATTCGGCAATACCCATATGGGGTGTAAAATGCTGTTTGGGTGCATGGGAGGGGGTTCAAAGGGGGGGAGCTCTATTTGGCTTTTGAAGCAGATTTTTTGGGGGGGCCATGTCGCATCTGCAAAGCCCCCAAAAATACCAGAACAGGTGAAACCTTCAGAAGTGCCCCATTTTGGGTTAAAACCCCTCAGGGGTCTCATTTTTGGGGTGTATGTGCATTTTGTGCACAGGGTGTTCCATGTTTTTTTCGATTGGGGAAAGAAAAGGGGGAAAAAAAGCGTTTCGCCATAGTTTTTTGGGGGTTATTTTCAAGTTTGCCTACGGGGTAAATGACAAAAACTTTCTATGGGGGTCGTTAAAATTACAATGTATAAATTTTATATTTTTTTTTTTGTTTTATTTTCTTTTAAACAAAAGAAATAGGGCTATAAAAAATTGCGTTTTTATGTTTATAGTTTTTTATATTTTTCTGTTTACGGGCTGATTATGGGGTTGTTTTTTTTGTGGGATGGTTGACGTTTTTTTTTCCTTATGGGGGGGTTGACCTTTGATCACATTTTTTTAAATTTTTGTGAGGGTTTTGAGCAAAAATACAGCAACCGGTAGTGTTTTTAATTTTTATTTTTTACAGGGTCACCCCGGGGGTATAAATGCATCCTAGCTTTATCAGAAGGTCGATACGATTACGTGATACCAATTTTTATTTTATTTCATGTTTTTTGGTTTTACAAATAAAAACACTTTTTTTCAAAAAGGAAAACACGTTTTTGCTGCGCAGTTGGGGGCCTTAAATTTTTTATTTTTTTGGTGACGGAGCGTGTTGGGGCTTTTTTTTTGCGGGTTGAGTTGACATTTTTATTGGTTTCTTTTTTTGGGACGCTTTAAAAACTGTTTTTTTTGGAAGGAAGGGTGAAAAAAATACTGCTATCCCAGGAGTGTTTTTTTTTTTTATTTTTAAAACAGGCCCACTGGCAGTATCCATGACAAGGTTTGATTTACCGTGGGTCGGTACGTTATGGCGATACCCAATTTTATAGTTTTTTATGTTGAAGCCTTTAAAAAAAAAAAAAAAAATGTTTTTTTTGTGTAAAAAAAATTTTTAGCATCGCTGCTTTGGACTATAACTTTTTTATTTTTTCCCTATACAGAGGGTGTAAGGATTGCTTTTTTCGGGATGAACTGACGTTTTAATTTGGGTTTAAAAATTTTGGGGTTTATATGTGTTTTTTATTGTTTTTATTTCCATTTTATGTGCATGGGGTGAACAAAAATCGCTTTTCTTTGATTGTTTTTTTTTTTTTTTTTTTTTAACCTGTTAAACCTACGGGTTAATTTAAAATGAAACATTATAGACGGTCGTTCGCCGGGCGATGCCAAAAAAATGAGTTCTTTTTTTATTTTTGATTTTTTTTTGGGGGCTTTGGCGTCTGTAAAGGGGAAAAAGGGCGGTTTGGTGTTTTATTTTATTTTTTTGTGTTTGTGTATTACTTTTTTTATTTTTTTTTTCACTTTTTTAAAATTTTTTTCACTTCTTTATTTCCCCCTAGGGGGTTTTTAAAAGCAATCTTAGATCTTAGAAGGTTGCTGTTTTATGGCAAGCCATGCATAGCCTGTTGCTATGACAGGTCCCATGACAACTGTCAGTCCGATGCCCCAATGCATTGTGGGCTTCGTGACGTCACAACTCCTGGAAGTGTCTTCGATCTCGGGGCAGTTGGTAGGAGATCGTTGCTGCACTCTTTGAGCAGGGCCCCCAGGGCAGGAGGGGGGGTCCCTCCTTCTGCCCGCGACTTGCTCCGACGATCTTAATTGATCATCGGAGTTAAGGGGTTAAACACCCGCGGCCGGAGCTCACTCTGGCCGAGGGGGGATGTGGATGAAACCAGGTAAATTACCGTGGTCCCGGTCGCGACGCGGCCGGCTGCCCGCAAACACCGGCAATCGCCGGAAATATGCATACGTCCCCTTTTGCGGGAAGTCATTCCCGCTAGTGCGTATGTATACGTCCAATGTCGGAAAGGAGTTAAAGGGGGCATTGGAGGGGGTAGTCATCCTTAATGAGGTTCCCCAGTAGCTTTGAGCTGATGAACGGTACCCCCACTATGCCATGACTGGTGATCTACTATAACAGGTAACCAAGGTGAGAGAGTTGGTGGGAAAAGCCTTGGGCCTAGGCCCTATCGGTGCATGGTCTTTTGACATAGCCCCAAAACCCCTGTTTTGGGGACAAAAACCTGGGGCAAAAAAACCCTGGAGAGGATCCTACCGAGGTTTTATTGGCCCGGTTGTTATCGGAAAGTCTGGGATGATTGTTAAGTCACCTCCTCGGTAGCCCACTTCCGCAGTCCTCTAGTACTCTAGTACTGCTATGTCCCCATAGGAAGTAGCTGCCTCTTACTGGGATGACATAGTCATCTACAGTCGCGACTGGAAAATCCACCTTCCTAAGGTTTAAATTGTTTTGGAGGCCTTAAGAAGAGTCAGCTTTATGATAAACCCAAGTAAGTGCACAATGGCGATAGAGGAAGCTCGGTACCTGGGGTATATCATAGGTAAAGGCAAAATAAAGAGGCAATTGAACAAAACAGGAGTGATTCAGGGATGGCCCCGACCCCTTATCAAAAAACAGGTCAAGGCATTTCTGGGTATAGTGGGATAGTACAAGAGGTTTATCCCCTAGTGTGCAGAGATGGCGGTACCCTTAACTGACCTTACTAAGAGCACAAAGTCCACAAATGACCCCAGAAGCAGAGAGAACTTTTTGGGAACGCAAACAGGTCCTGTGTGGACAGCCAGTTTTTGTAGCCCCTGATTTAACTAAGGAGCTTGTTTCAGACCAACATGTCATAGGTGGTTTGGGGGCCACTGTGTCCCAGGCAATAAATGTGGAAAAATACCCTGTCATACATTTAAACCTTAAGCTGCTCCTCATGAAATGGAATTATTCAATTTGTAGAAAAAGATTTAGTGATAAAGTGGGCACTGGGCTCCCTTAAAAACTGTCTGTTAGGAAGACAGTTCAGACTCATTTCAGATCATGCCCCTCTAAAATGGATGAGTGACAGGAACGGTAATAATTCCAGAGTGACCAGCTAGTTTCTAGATTATTCACAGGAAAAGAATCACCTAGCATTACTTCCTGTTGCATTGTCATGACGTGTGTACTCCCCATAGATAGAAACAAATAGAGTATGTCATTCTTCCCACACAAAAGCATAGACAGACATCACTTCAGGTGGCTGGACAATATCTATCATCTGGTCACCGCACAGTGGTGTTGATATATATGCAAAATTTTTTAAGATAAAGTAAATTGGTCTCTACCTTTGCGTCTACCTCTTAGAACTGGATTTAACTGAACACATAACAATGTCCGATATTATATCAATGGCTTAATGTTTAGCCTAATTTTTGGTCACCATGTTACAGCAGACATGAACGTATTTCACATCTGGTCAACAAAACCGGTATCCATTTTGCGAGAGGCAAAGAGTTACATCACCAAGCACAAGTGTTTGAAATCATTTCTGATCGTCATATAGTGACAGACATGAATATATTAATTCCAGCCATGAGATCCGGTTGCCATGTTATAGGAACCATATACATGTTTGGGGTATTGATAATGGCTCCAAACACACCTCCAAGATGACCACTGCCTTGCTAAAGAAAATGAGGGTAAGGGTGCTGGACTAGCCAAGCAGGTCTCCAGACCTAATAAGCATCTGTGGGGCATCCTCAAATGGGAGGTTGCAGAGCGCAAGGTCTCTAACATCCACTAGCTCCAAGATGTCGTCATGGAGGAGGGAAGAGGATTCCAGTGGCTACAACCTGTGAAGCTTTAGTGACCTCCATGCCCAAGAGAGTTAAGGCAGTGCTGGAAAATAATGGTGGCCACACAAAATACTGACACTTAGGGCGACATGTATGATCTTGGCATATACAGGCCAGTTCTAAATAGCTTTAGAGCATTGTAGAATGTGCCAGTATGTATGAATCTGTTCTGCAGTTCATACATACAGGCGTATCGTAGGTGTAATTCTGGCACAAAGTCTGTCTGTGCAGCATAGTAGTAGAAAAGACTCCACAGAACTCCTGCCAGCTCGGGCCATGCTTACTGATGTTAATTTTAAAACTATATTAAATGAAATAATTTTCCAATAATATAAAATTAATATAAGATTATGAAATATGAATTTACTGTCTAATTAAATATACCATTTATAATTAAATAATGTAACATTAATATTAAATTAGAAAACCAATACAGCATCTACAATACTGTGAATACCATTACTAAAGTATTATCAGTGAGTACAAACACATCACAGCAGGCTAGAAATAAAAGAAAAGCCATTAGAATTGCATGTTAGTGAATAGAAACTATGGTAGTGATCTTTCTTGGTTCACCACAGGTCTCAGATCTGTGGTGTGCAGGCTATTGCCGTATGTAGAATAAAGGCAGAGAGCAGCAGAATTAAATTTCCACACTGATCACCATCTGTTTAAAATTTGTTTAATTTAATGTAGTAATAGAGTTGGGCAAATTGATTCTAACGAAGGGGGAATTCGTTTAGAATTTCAGGAAAACTTGGGTTTCTGAAGGGAAGTCGAAGTTTGGGGTACTTCAGGTGAACGAAGTGTGCTTTTGATTGATAAAATGGCTGCGAGCACATGGCGTTACATGGGGCAAAGCACTCTGGGAGGAAGAAGGGCATAGCCTGCATGACATGTGCAGAGATGAAGCCAATCAGAGACCGGGTTTCTGTGATGTCACCGCACTATATAAGTCCGGGCGCGACGCTGGGAGCTCATACTCCTCTCACTGTACTGATCAGGGAAGGTGCTGCCGCGGCTGCTTGTGATAACTGATACTAAAGAACTGATTTTTCTACAGTGATTTTTGTGGGGTGTCTCATCTTGTCTCAGAGACTGCTTCTCTAAACGTTCTATTTCTGATTTTGTCGGGTATTGGATCTGAAGTCCAGTGTGTGTCCAAATGCAGGCTTATACATTTAATGCTATCTGCTCACAGCACATTGAATTACCAAGGGGGATCTAAGCCTGTTCCTGTTGTATTCATTTAAAGAAACAGCGTTTTTTACAATACAAATACCAGTTTTATTTTTTTGGGTGCTCAATTCTTTTGCACAATTTACTTCCAGGGGTTAATTTAGCGTTATTCTGCTGTTGTGGTGACTAAAAGAAAACGTTTATTTCACCGCCAAAAAAGGGCATTTTTCCTGTAGCATAATTCACAAGCGAAGGTTAATTAAAAAGTTTTCACTCTTGTTGTGTAGGGTAGAAAACACGCCATTGTAACACATCAAAGCTCGTAGTTTTTGGTTGCTCATTTGTTTTTCGCAATTTACATCCAGGGGTTAATTAAACGTTGTTCTGCGTTGTACTCAGTAAAAGAAACTTTTTTTTCACCGCCACAGAAGAAATTTTGTAGCATAATTCATATCCGAAGGTTAATTAAGCCTGTTTGTGCTTTTATATTCAGTTTAAAATACACAGAGTTTTAAAACGGCACATACTAGTAAATTTTTCCTGCCCATTTGTGGAGCGCAATTTATATCCAAGGGTTACCCAAGCTTCTTAGGGGGTTCATTTGGAGTCAAATACAGGTGTGTTTTTATCATTACAGATATCTTCATCAAACAGTGTCTGTACATTTTAGAACAACATTTATGTCAGACAGAGAGGTGGCAGGCTTTTTCACCTGCGATGGCAGTGGCACAAACATTCCTGGAGCAGGCCCAGGTCGCAGCACAGCAAGGGGACGTCGCAGCAGGGGTCACTCGGTGAGGCTACAACTGCCTCTTTCATCTAGCGGCCGTGTGTTGTTCAGCAACCCAATAGTTCTTGATTGGTTGACTAGGTCTTCCTCTTCCTCCCAGATGACATCTGACAACCCCAGCCAAGAGTCGGTGGGAACGTCAGCCCACAACCCTTAGTTGGCATGGCCCGTGAGCGGGTCAGCCGGGCCCTCACCGGTCCCTCAACCCTCCTCGGTCCCACCGGTCATTCATCAGAGATCTACTATGTGGTCTGGGGCTACAGCTGGCACTATATGCAAGGATTGAACAATATTGATGAGGGCATCAGCATCAACTTGGCAGCGAAGAAATAGGGCCGAATGTCCCCTTCTTCTTGCAGAAGCGGATCAAAGTAAGATGTTTGAAGTGGCATGGGAGAGTCATGTTGTGAGGTGTACATCCGCTCTGATACCAAGACCGGTGTGAAGAGGACAGCATGACGTATGGAAACACAAAATAGATGATTGATTGTAGCCGACCGCGAGAACTTGGGAGCCGGGGAGGCAATGGTGCTTCATCACATCAGCGGAGAAAGAGGGCGTCCAGCTTGCGCGTCAGGCAGCGGCTCGACCAGCATGTGGTTTTGTGAGTGCCGTGTGTCAGCAGGAATAGCAGCAAGTGTGAAGGTCAGAAGGAGCCAAGCGGCCAGGGGTAAAACAAACCCTCTTCGCATGTCCAAGAAAGTAGCGGCACAGGAGGCTCATGATGCAACGGTGGCAGTAGTCAACCAGTATGCGGAGCATTGGCGTAAAATCCGATACTCGGCGAGTGGCATGTCTTGCCAAGACACCGGAGGAGCCGAATATGGGTATAAGGTAGTAGATCTGTAGGCCAGAAATGTGAAGCATGGCCTGGAGCTAACGTTGGCACCACGAGCCCTTGCGACACACATGCAGCGTCCACCATCCAGTGGCCTGGAGAAAACGTGGCTCAGATGTGGTGGTCCATTCCTGCACCTGGCAGCAGACAGCAAGCAGCAGCGCCCAGTGCACCCATGCCACTGCAGCAGTCAAGGCTCCACCACCTCTTGCAGAAGGTGAGCTGTTTCTCTTATGACAATCATCTCCCGGTCCAGATGTCTCCTGCTCCTGCGCTACTCATCGGCGCCAGCAGTCGTTCACGAGGCGATTGTCAAAGAGACAACAGTATGCGTCCCCGCCATCTAAGGTAACAGAAGCTTACGTCAACTCCTGTCCAAGTTGTTGGTGCATGCAGTCCCTCCCTTTTACCAAATGGTGGGACCTCTGCAACGATACATAGAACTAATGGCTTTGTGCTGAGCCAAGATGGAGAGTGCCACTGTAATTTCTTTTCCAAAAGTGCAGTAAACCAGCACTTCAAAACTATTTAGAACAGAAGTGGGGCCCCAGTCCATGGGCTTATCGTTTGTTTCCAAGGGCAACGCCTCAGCGCGGACGACTGGAAAGCTTGTAACTAACGTCATGGGCCAGTACAATGTCCCTTACTGCCCACTTGTGTTGTTATGTCTTCCGCTCATGCACACCAACAACTGGACAGGTAAACGGCGCTTTCTCCTCCACATTGTCAAACAGCGGCTGCCTGCACCAATGTCCGCCGCCGTCCCTCCACCACCACCACCATCACAGCCTCCACAAGAAACTGCTCATCATGACCACATGTGTAGGGCACAATTAGCGTTGTCACGCAGTTACTTACACCTGGCTTGCCTCGGCGAACGAAGTACACACAGGGGAGGAACTGCTCTTCGAACATGCAGCAAGAAATCGATGTTGTGGCTTTCTCTCGCGCGCCCAACTGCATATCCGTGAACCATTGGACATGGTCCCATGGGACGGACAAAGGGAGGAACATGGTGTCCGCATTGCACCGAGTGATGGTCCATGCGCACCTGCATGGGAACACTTGTGTTCAATCTGGTTGGAAAAGGTTTCCTGAAGTCGTTCCACCGATCTCAGAAGATTCTAAAATGGCCAGGAAACTGTGCATGCACTTCATCCATTCCTCACAAAGCCAGGAACAACCCTCCTCAGAGTTGCAGCGGCTGAACCCTCCCCCAACACACACTGATCATGCGATGGTTTCCAACCGTTTGAATTCCAGCCTGCCCTTGTTGAACCGACTCTATGAACATAGATAGGTCATTAACGTTTTTTTGTGATCCAGAGCGGACAGAGAGTACGTCCCCCTGTGTAACTTTGGCTGTAAGCCACTGGCACTTCAATGTGTGACACTGCCGTTTGTTGAGTGCATTCGAGAAGGCCACGTTATTTTTTCAGTCCCAGGACTACGGGATTAATAACGTCATTCACTGCTCATGTCCTGGTAACAGATGCTGAAAAAATCCTGTCGTGGCAGTGGGGACTGGAGACGTTGGCGACTACATCTCGCGGCCCACATTAGTCCCGGTGGAACTGAAATGGAGGAAGAAGGACATAGGAACAGAAAGTATTGTCTGGTAAATGAGTGACTTTCTACCAGTGACAAAAGAGGAGAGCAGCAGGAGGTGGTAAATGGAGATTGAGGAAACGAGGAAGATGACCCGCAAGCCCCGTGGCAGTATACAGTGGATGAGGATGTAGTGGGAGACCCTTTGAGTCCACATAATCAATGGCCAGCACAATGCTGATATTGACCTGGCTAGTGACAGCCTAATCGTAGACAAACTCCAAATACTATAGGTAAATCCTGCGTTAGTCAGTTGGCCGCTGCCTATGTGCGGCATCATCCCTTCCTCAGACAGTTCGACCGGGGGGAGTTCTGTCAGCCTCACGTTCAACTGCCGCTGCTGCTAGGGAAGGTGGAGGGTGTAGGAGCAGTACCAGCTCCATCAGCAGCAACCTAAGTCTGAGTCGCTGATGATCAGCTTTCTTCACCCGCCTAGTGATGATGGGTAGCCTCGCCAGCAGCAGCAGGACCTGAGCAGACCCTGTAACCAAGAAGGTGGTGGCCTACTTGGATCAGCACTCTGCACCCCCAGTTTATGAAGATCCGCTGAACACTACTGGGCAGCCAAACTGGATATGTGGCCGCAACTTGCACAGTTTTCAGTGGATAAGCTGTCCTGCCTTGCAGTAGTGAGTGGCTTAGAGCGGTGTTCATGCGACGGGGGCCATCGTTTTCCCCAAGGAGAACCCGCTTGTCCACGTGTAAATGTGTGAGAACGACTGACCTCTTCCCAAGAATGAATCAGGCTGGATCGGCCACGAATATCCACACACCAATATGCCTTGGGCGTCAGACCTAACATCAGCCATGAACGCCTCACCCAACACTGTGGGAAATGTAGTCTGGGTTCGAACTACCATCTCACACTAATCTGATGCCGCCACCCGCCTTATGCCACACATCTGCTGAAATTTTCGCCTTCTGCCTACACCAATCTTTACCAGGACTGGGGGTTTTTTTTATTGCCACCCAACCTCCACACTCTTCATTGCCACTGTCATGACCTCATGCTGCTGCAGTGGCTGCTGCCGGGACCTCCACTCTCTGTCATTGTGCAAACTGTGGCCTACTTCAGTTTTTGCCACTCCATAATGTATTGTGCCACTCTCTGACCACAAGCTGCCGCCACCAGTCCACCTCCACTCTCATGTCATTGTTTCCCACTTCTTCGCCTACATCCTTTTTTTGTCCACTCCAGAATGTCATTGGTGCCACTGCCTGACCTCATGCTGCTGCTTGTCCCGTGCCCTCCACACTGTGTCATTGAGTGGCCACCCTGTGGCCTATTACAGTTTTGCCACCCTTCAGAATGTCATTGTGGCCACTGTCCTGACCTCATGCAGCTGTGCTGCCGCCGTCACCTCCACACCTGTCACTAAATGTCTCCCGACCTTGAGCTCTCAGCTTGTTTTTTTCCAGTTTTTGCTGGCATGACTTTATCAGGCAACATTCCCCTTCAGAATTTGGTCAGTTATGGCCCTCTTAAGTGAGTGTCCCAGGTAATTTACTATAGTGAATGCGATTCTAAGAGCGGCGGCATCATGTGCGTGTCATACTAAAACACAAACATTGTATGAAGACCAAACCAAGCTCCCTTTTGCATATTTAAGGCAACGCACAACGTTCCTACACATCCTGCAGGCTCTGTGCAGCCTGGAAATAGCTATTTTTTAACGTGATTTGTCCCAAAGTTATTTTTGTCGGGAAATTCGGCGAAGTGAGCGAACCGAATTTTTGAGAAATTCGCCGATCTCTAGTAGTAACAATGAAAATTCAGAAAAAAAAGTCAGAACAAAACTGAATTATTAATATAATCAATTTTTAATTAGAAAATCAACTCGAGGAATTGCCCTCGTCTCTCTAGAGAAGTATCAGTTAAAATACAAATGTTACAGTTCTTAGTTACCCAGCCCTAACACATGAGTAATGATGTCAGCGCCTATCATCTGAAGGAACCTCCTTTAACACACTGTCTGCAGTAACTGAAAGCAAATGGGTTGCCAGCTTCTTCCGAGACACCAGATAGGATCACGTTAAAAAATCCTACTTTATTGTACAAAAATTTTAAAATCCAGAAGATGCAGAACTTATGCGATAAGAAGTTTTTACCAGTGTAACATGATGATACAACACACGTTAGACCGACGCGTTTCAGATAGCATCCTTACTCATGGTCTCTGCAGCCTCCACCTTGGACAATCCCATAGCTTCCATCTGCTCAGCTTCAGATGTTCCCTTTTCTCAGCCACTGATTGTCTTCCCATCCAGCCAAGCCAGTATCGCTCTGCTCTACACTGATGAGGGGAAAATACCCCGAAAGGGCTGTATGTAGATGGGTGATACCGGCTTAGCTAAATATTCCTTTTGTTTTTTAAGATTCGTAATCGATAGCAAATTGAGGATTTGTTACATCCAATAGAGGGCGCATGAGATTCCCAGCTCATTTCCCATAATGCCTTGTGATCAGCTTCAGTAAGCAAAAACTCTTGTGGATGTTAAACACCTCCTTCTATTCTTCACTCTCTTGAATGCACTTTACAGTAAGGTTTAAACACTCAAGATCTTTACCTTCTGTACATGAAGAAAGAGCTCAGAGAATAGAGTCAAAAAAACCTTTCATCATGATCTTATTTAAATCATTATCATGATTACAGAATCACAGGGTTCTTTCCTTTTTTCTACAAAGAATAACTGTCTTAGGTTCTCTTTGATGTATTGATAAAAAGCTTCTCTGGGATGGATAGACACTGAAACAGGGACACATGATTCCAAGAACCATGTATAGAGCATATCAATATGGCATGTGAGGAGGAAAGTTCTAAGACAGTTCAATAAATACATCATATTAGTTAGTGAAAGGCTTAAATTAGTCAGTCAATGAACCAAAGCAGGTGCAAGTAGAACCAACATCCAAGAATGTTTCAAATGTGAAGCAGGACCTAAATGGGAATATCCAATCTTTAAGAGAAGGATTTTTTTCTAATGTTTTTTTTTTCTCCTTTTTTTTTCCTTGAAACTGTTTTTTACCCTGATAGAACTGTCCCTTAAAGTGCACCTGTCCTTACTGGAAACTCTTTTATATATTAGTTGAACATAGACTTTTACAAGGTCAGGGAGGTAATTCTTGATCTGGAACATCCCAACAAGTTTGAGAAGTTGTAAAATCAGGGGGATGTCGATGTAGGGGTAACACTGCCACAGAAGAACATTTTCTCCAGCTAGGAAATATCTGGAAAGGAAGAAAAGAGGAGCACAGGATGTGCCAGATAGATGCTGGTACTGGAAAATTCTGTTATTAGTGGAACAAATAGTTTTTTTCTGAAATATTATAAGTTCCACAAAACACACTAGAAAGACAGAGAGAGAGAGTTTAGGTAAATAAATCAGAGGCTCAAGAATTGGGTTTTTAAAGAACTAGACTGACAGCACCGTAGGGACAGGTTTTACCTAAATGGTGAGTTGAATTGGGAAGAAATTGGCTAGAAGGATGGAAGAGTATTTATAAAAAGGACTCGGAGGAAAAGAAGTAAAGCAAAGGAAGGGAAGATGCTGTAAACAGTGACCAGTGCCTAAGTGCTAAAACTGCACTTTTCTCTATGGTATTTACAATGACAGATGACTTAATTAGGGACCACGTGAATTCCCCAAATATACAGCATCTCATAAAAGTGAGTACACCCCTCACATTTTGGTAAATGTTGTATTATAACTAGGGATGAGCGAATCGATTCTGAGGAAGGGGAATTCGTTTCGAATTTCAGTAAAAATTCCATTCTAAATGAAGCCAAATTTCCTGGTGATTCGTGGTAATTAGTGTTGAGCGATTACGTTGGCTATCGACATCGGACGATAGTCGATAGTCGGCCACCATCGATAAGGTTTTTCGATAGTGAGCAGTCGATTATGAGCGATGACCATTAAAGTCTATGGGAGAGCAACAACACCTTCATTCTTACACCCAAACAGGGCTGGAGAAGTTGGAATTAACAGCCACAACAGTCAAATGGATACCTGCTACATCTTAGGCACAACACTTAGGCTATAAAAGCCACAGAAAAAAAGTCACACACCATTCACTATCCCTGTCTTGTACCACAGCATGACCCTTAAACCTGCATCACCCACAAATTAAAAAGTGCCAGAAGCAGGGGCGTCGCCAGGCAGATTAATTCGGGGAACGAGCCCCGAATGAATGTGCCTGTGCCCCGAATCTCGGCGGCTCCAGGCTGTGTCTCTGCTTCTGATCCTGTCCTGCCTGCGCGGCAATAACTCAGGAAGCAGTGAGCGCAGAGTGCAGCATTCCCCCCTCCCGTCCGTCTCCTCCCCCGCCGGTAATGCAAGAGCTCAGACTTCTTAACTCCCTCCTCCCCCTCATCACGTCTCCAGTTCCCCCCTACCGGCTGTCTCCCTCCCAGACACCTCGCTGTGTGTCCACCAGTCAGCGAGGTCTATGAAGCTGCTATGTTCCTCTGGGTCCCAGCTCAGCACCTCTGATAAAGGTACAGGGACTGTATGGGGCAGTGACAGGGTCAGGATGGCTGACCACAGCTATATCATATA
Source organism: Phyllomedusa bahiana (assembly GCA_025379985.1). Classification (NCBI taxonomy): domain Eukaryota; kingdom Metazoa; phylum Chordata; class Amphibia; order Anura; family Hylidae; genus Phyllomedusa; species Phyllomedusa bahiana. Next base: position 15,773 of record JAODAL010044634.1, on the reverse strand, counting down.
ACAACATTGTGTGGTCAGCCAACCTGTGCCCCCAGGCCATGAAGCAGTCTGTAGAACTTATGAGTAGTGCTGCATGGCCTGGGGGCACAGGATGTCTGACCACATAAGTTGTTATGTTACAAAAAGCAGTAAACCTAATCACAGTTTGGGGGACTTTAAAAAAAAAAAAATAAAAAATTTAAAATTTAAAAAAAATCTGAAACCAACACCTCTTTTTCCCCCAAATTTAAAAAACACTTTTTTTAGTAAAAAAAAAATGAATTTTCCCTTTTTAGGTATTTTTCACATGGCTTTTTTCCCCAGGGCGAAATTACGCCCCCCCAAATTACGCCGGGGGGACGGGGGCATGGTGGGGCCCCCGGGAAGCTCGCCGGCCCATAGACTATAATAAACCGCGGCGTGTATACGCCGCGGGTAATTCACATTTTCCATTTATCCCCCTGCCCCGAGGAGAGGGACGTAATCCAAAGTTCTCCATGAGAACGGGGGGATTACCTTTAAATTTGACTGGGACATTTTCACCCCGTAATTTGCGCACTCTAAAAAGAAGGAAAAAAACAAAAAAGTGTAAAAAAAAAAAAAAGAAAAAAAAAATTGTTTTTGCTAAATACATAAAAAAGTAAAATTTTGGGTTTACCCTTCCCATGACCTTAAAAACCTTTAGAATTTTTTCTAGCAGGTTTTTTTGGGGTGTAAAATTTGAAGGGGTTTTTTAAAAAATAAAAAAAAAAAAAAAATGCTGAAAAAAAAATTTTTTTTTTCTGTTCATGCTGAAATTTTTTTTTTTTTAAAAAAATTTTATGGGGCCCAGATAAGATGTAAACTCAAACTACCCCCCCCAAAAAAAAACCAAATTCTCCCGAAAATACCGGTCCTCAAAACCGGTGGGTATTGATTTTAGGGGTTAAGCATAATGGGGTCCCCTTAAACAAAATGGTTTTTAAAAAGTCTTTTTTGTTGCCCAAAAGCAACCAACTGAATCATAGCAGCCCAAACACTTTTTTAGGGCAAAATTTTGGGCGCGGGATTTTGGGGGTGTTTTAATTTTGTGCAAATTCCCGGGGGAAAAGCACCCCTGGAATTTCACCGGTGAACATTCCCTTTTATTTTAAAATTGATAAATATTTTTTGGGGGCCAATTTAAAAAGCTCTGCCCCGGGGCCCCTGATGCTTTAAAACGGCCCTGGCGGGGGGGACCCCCGGGCCCATCTCTGAGGCACAGCTGTTTCACATCGGGAGCGCAGTCAGAGTCGGGGAGGAGGGGGAAGGGAACGTTCCCGTCCCGTCTTCCCCCCTGGGTGTTCTGCCCTTTGGGAAACCCCTGTACATAACATTTAGCGTTCAGGGGGGGTGAGCATCGCTTTTATTTACCCCCCGCGACCGGGAAACCTCTAACCGGGAGTTCTGCCCCGGCCCAGGAGGTCCCCTGCCCCGCGAGCGGCCCTAAGAGCCTGGGTTTAAAACACTCGCTTACAACTTCTCAAGCAAAAGGACCCGGATGAGCGGGGCCGGGGGAGAGGAAGTAGGTTTTTTTTTTTTATTTTTATTTGGTAAGGGGGCATATCACTGGCTTTCAGGGGGGTTTTATAACACCCGGGGTACAGGGGGCATAACAATTGGGTTCAGGGGGGATATCACTGGCTACAGAGAGGGATTTTCACTTTGGTACGAGAGGGAAAATCCCTGGCTACAGGGGGAAAATTTTACGGGCTACAGGGGGGGATTTCACTGGCCTTTCAAGGGGGAATCACTGGGTACAGGGGGCAAAAATGTTTCTATGGGGGAAATTAAATGGCTAAGGGGGCAAAAAAACCGGCCCACAGGGGGTAATTTAACCCGACTAAAGGGGGCATATTACGAGCTACAGGGGGCATATTTTCTGCCCAAAAGGGGGGAGTAACCCCAGCTACAGAGGGGGTTTGTAAACCTGGCTTTGAGGGGGGCAGAACCTGGCTAGAGGGGGCAACTACCTGGCTTTTGGGGGAAAAAAAGTTACCTAAAAAGGGGGGAAAAATTTTTTAAATTTTTGGGACTATAGAAACGGGGTTTTTTTACAGAATAGGGAAATTGGGAGAGAAAAGCTGATAAATTGAGGATTCCCAAGATGTTTGTTTTGTAAATTTTTTCCATGAAATTTTTTTTGGGTGGGAGAAGTCATCATGGCGTCTGGGACAGGGTGGGGAAAAAGAGAAAGAGGAAAAAACTTTCAGAGGCGTCCCCCCTTTAAGTCAAATAAATGAAAAGGCCCGTGTAATCACTTATATTTCTCCTGACCAAAATAAAAAAGGATTTTCTCTGAAAAATAAATTCCCCTTTTACAAAGAACGCCCAAAAAAATTTCCCTTTTGCCCCAGCCCTACTCAGAAAAAAATTAAGGGGCCCCAAACCCCGGGGTGTTTTTGGGGGCCCTACAACGCCCCCGGCCAGAAAACCCGTATTATTGAACCATCATTTTTTCTTGAATTGGGGCATTGAACATCCCGTCCTGGGAAAGCAGCATGAAAAATTAAAAAAAAACCGAATGACCCACAAATAAAAAGTGCCCCGGGAAAAAAGTTTTTTTGAACCACCAATTTTTTGTTGAACTGGACTTGACTAAAAACTGTCCCGGACCGCAGTTGCCCCTTAAACCCCGTCTGACCCCCAGATTAAAAAGTGCCCGGGAAAAAAGTCCCTTTTAAAACCCCCATTTTTTTGTTGAACTGGACATTGACAAACCCTTCCTGGACCGCAGAAAGCCCCTTTAAAACCGTCTGACCCACAGATTAAAAAGTGCCGGAATAAGTAGTTCTTTTACAACCACCATTTTAGTTGAAACAGGACATTGCAAACCCTGTCCTGGACCGCGAATACCCTTAAAACCTGTCTGACCCACAGATTAAAAAGTGCCAGGAAAAAGGAGTCTTTAAACCACCATTTTAGGTTGAAACTGGACAAATATCTGGACCCTGTCCTGAGCCACAGTATTACCATTAAACCTGTCTGACCCACAGATTAAAAAGATGGCCCTGCCGAAAAAGAGTCTTTCAAACCACCATTTAGTTGAACTGGACATTACAAACCCTCGTCCCCCTGACCGCAGTATGACCCTTAAACCTTTCTGACCCACAGATTAAAAAAGTGAGCCGGCAAAAGGATTCTTTCAACCACCATTTTATGTTGAACTGGACATTGACCAAACCTTGTCCTGGACCGCAGATGACCCTTCAAACCCTGTCTGACCCACCAGATTAAAAAGTGCCGGAAAAAGGAATCTTTGGAACCACCATTTTAGTGAACTGGACATTATACTGACCCTGTCCTGGGCCACAGTATGACCATTAAACTGTCTGACCCACAATTAAAAAGTGCCAGAGAAAAGGAGTTTTTTCAACCCCCATTTTAGTTGAACTGGACATTACAAAACCCTGTGCCTGGACCGCAGCATGACCCTTAATCCTGATCTGACCCACAGATTAAAAAGTGCCGGAAAAAAGGAGTCTTTCGAACCACATTTTAGTTGAACTGGACATTGACAAACCCTGTCCTGTAACCGCAGCAATGACCCTTAAACCTGTCCTGAAAAAAGAACTTTATCCCTAATAATTTGTTGAGCATTAGGTAATTACTCCATCGCAACATGAACAGAAAAACCAAGGAAATGGATGTGGTCGTCAAGAATAAATGTGTGCATATCAAATTTAACTTTACTTCACAACAATTTAAAATAGTATCGGCTGAGCATTTAAATACATAAATCAAAAACACACATAAGTGCCAATGAAAAAATGTCGCATTAATAACTACTAACTCTGACGAAGTCCACTGGGTGGTCTCCACACAGTGTAAAGATTGTTAGACACTTTCGCCCGAAAAGGGCGACCCTCACCGGTATGGAAGGCTTATCCCTATAGAACTCAAGTCCTTACCCTTCAACGTGGTAATCCAACAATGTCCCAACATGTTTCGACCAACCACAGTCTTCTTCAGGGAACCAATGAATTATGTAATAATCAACACAGAGAGATTGCATATAATGCAGGTCTATAGACGTGAAGGCTCAAAAAGACCCACGGAAAGGGGCCTATGGTGTGCCCGCCGTTTGTTTAATGCACCAGGCAGCCTTAAAATGTGATGGAAGGGGATGTACTCTAGCTGTCTCCCGTGGCAACCCCGGTCCACATGCTTAGCTCCGTCCTCCGTCACTTCCGACCCTCAGGGCGCGAAGTCCGGTCAAAAACTTCCCGCCCTGAGTGCTGGTAATGTGTGACCGGCGCGCTATATCTCGCACAAGCGTCACTTCCGCCCACCACTTGCCGAGTGCCGAACGTCCACTTTCGTCCACTGTATAATGTATGAAAACGACAAGTTAGGTGGTTCTATACAGCGCAGTATTTTAATACAATAATGTCACAAGAACACGGCCATTCAGATGGGGCCCACGACAAAAAATCTCAGCTCGCAACCCCCAATGGACAGAAATCAAGTGTAAAGATAATCTTTTTGGCATCCCCTCCTAGTATAATCAGGATGGATCATATATGACACAGATAGTAAGTATATGACACAATGGTAATTGCGGTAAATAAGATGGAAAGAGTTAAATAGAGTTCAGAGTAACATATATTTAGTTAGTATAGAAGGAATAACAGAAGAAGAAAATAAAAGCATACTTGACTCAATTAAATATAATATAAATATAGTTGCTTGAAAAAGCTGTGGAATTTCAAAGATGTATCTCCCTATGGGTACACCAAAGCCCCACATAAGCTTACCCACAACTTATCAAAATTAGCAAGCTAAAATATAGCTGTTCATATGAGTCCCTTGGAATATTAGTTCCTTTAAACCCTTGTCTACCCACAGATAAAAAGGCCGGAAAAAGGGAGTCTTTATCCAACCACATTTTAGTTGAACTGACATTGACAAACAACTGTCTGGACCGCAATATGACCCTTACACCATTCTGACCCACAGATAAAAAAGTGCCGAAAAAGGAGTCTTTCAACCACCATTTAAGTTGAACTGACATTGACAGAACCCTCTCCTGGCCCGCAGCATGACCCTTAAACCTTCTGACCCACAGATTAAAAAGTGCCGGAAAAAGTAGTCCTTTCAACCACCTTTTTAGGTTGAACTGACATTGAACAAACCCTGTCCCCTGTACTGCAGCATACCCTTTAAACCTGTCTTGACGCCCAGATTAAAAATTGCCGGAAAAAGGAGTCTTCAACGCATCACATTTTAGTTGAATCTGGACATATACTGTCCTGTCCTGGGCCACGAGTAATGACCATTAAACATGTCCATACACACAGATTGAAAAACGTGCTGGGAAAAGGATTATTTTTCAACCACCATTTTAGTTGGAGACTGACTTTGAGAAACCCTGTCCATGAGCCGCAGCATGACCCTTAAACCTGTCTGGACCCACAGAATTAAAAAGTGCCCGTGAAAAAGTATCTTTACAACACCAGTGTTATGTCTGAACTGGACATTGACAAACCCTGTCCTGGACCGCAGCATGACCCTTAAACCTGCTGACCCCCAGATTTAAAAAGTGCCGAAAAAATAAGAAAAAGGAGTCTTTCAACCAACCATGTTTAGTTGAACTGGGACATTGACTATACCTGTCTGTGCCACAGCATGCCCAGGTGGCCGGAAATACAGGTCGTGTGTGCGGTAGGAGAGCCCCAGGCTGCGTCTCCTCCAACTATTAACACGCAGGTTAACAATGCCCTGATGACGCAGCAAATAAAACTGTCTGCTGAAGAAGAGCGGAAGCGTTAAGGAGATGAGAACTCCAGCCTTCTCAGTTACACAGTCCAAGACTGGGTAGCGCTTGTGCCCCTCCGGATGAGTCGGACCCATTGATCTTCACTTGGAATACTGGTGGTTAAACGCTCCCTGATCCACCCAGTGCCCATTTTCTTGGCTTTTCTTTTACCTCATTTTACACTCACGTGCTGGAGAAATTGGTCTCTGTACTTTGTTCTCTGTCCTTCTCCATACTCTATTGTCCTCTAAATAACTACATCTGGTCCCCAAGGTAGTTCCTGTACCTCCCCTTTTACCAATTCCAGAGGATTTTTTGCCAGCAATTTTGTACATGCAAGTTTTTTAGTAGTTTAATTCTCGAAAACACATTTTTAAAATAGGATGAATCCCACCAATGTCGTTGATTCTCTTTTTTTAATTGGTATTAAATGGGTTGTCTCAATACAGGGATTGATAGCTAATGTTAAAAGATCTTGCAAAACAAGTCATTTTGCAATATGTGGCCATTAACAGTGTCCTACCTTTCCGTTTCTGACAGCACCAATCACCCTTGATCCACTCCTTGACAATTTGAAAGAACAAATTGTCCTGTTAGAAACAACATTTTAGTAATAATAGGACCTGTAGTATTGCTGCTTTCAAAGCAGCATTACCACAAACATTATAAAATTACTTTCTCAGCAACTGTTATAAATTGGTGAGGGAGAAATGCCACTTAGGAAGCCACATCTATCTGTTCCAAAGCAATGATTATAGCTGAAACTCACAGCAACATGACTCAAAACCATTGACAATGCGAAAACTTCTTAAGATAAAGTTGATAAAATGGAAATACGGTGTAACATGAAACCCTTGGGTGTCTTTACAGTCTCCCTCACAGCAAAACCAGCAAAATGAACTGTTGGGAAAAGTAGAATAAAAATTGCAGTAAAAATGATCCATTTTAAAAAACATTTTTTCAAGAGGACCATTGCTGTTTGAAGAGGATATGTGAAGTAGATCGGCAACTAATCGGTGACCCTCGGCAATTGGTCCCACAACATCAGCAGAGATACCATGCCTATTCATCTTGATAAAGTCTAACATCCACATTATCTGTGGAAAGCCGGATGTGTATGTCTGTAATGATCCTCCAGCCGTGGTCTGAAGGTCCCGCTCAGATATGACGCTGGCACTGGGCAGGACAACACCTCTAATAGCGAGACGAGCCAGCTCGGTGCCATTCTTCCATTTGGATACCCATGAAGTCTATGGGTCCGGAACACATCCAAAAAATACGTGTTGAGACGCAGATAGTCGGTCACCATATCTTAAGCTGACACTGTGGGGTTGGATGAGTGCCCTGCAATTACATGCGTTGGTGAGCGTGGGTACACAAAGATTGCCAGAGGTCACCCATTAGCTTCTGCCACCTTGCCCTGCTGCTGCCTCTCTATCGCCTCACTTGCACTCCTTACTGCTGTCTAATCGTGATGTTGTTCCACCATGACATTTTGGAATGTGAAGCAGACACAACAAATGTCTCCATGTTGATCAATCACAAGGTCTCATTTCCTGCATTTTACTCTCTATTTGGGTGGTGGAAGAAAGTGCTGGTTCTTGTTTTGTACCGGGGATCCAGGAGGGAGCCACCCAGAAATTGTTGTACATTTTGAAGGCCTTAATGCGAGGATCATGTTGGAGGAAATGGAGATCCAAGCACTCCAGTGTGAGAAGATTGAGCCTTGATTTCCCAAGCCTCTGGGCGAGGGGCAACTAGCAACTGACTTCCTCATCTTCCACCTCCGCCTCAAATGCGCCCCACCTCTTACCAAGGCAGGGACTTCGGTAACATCGGAGTACTAGGATACCTACGTCCTCCTCCTCCTCCTCCTCCTCCGCTGCCTCCGTCACACTCAACACAGCCATGACTTGCCTGATATGATCACCCCTGAGAGCTGATGCGCCACCTTGCACAAGCTTCTGGACCCCGAACCACTACCTAATGAAGACCGATGAAATTTAGAAACTGTCGGGCCCTTGTGGATTTGATGGAGTGAAAGGCACCGTGGTCCCGCATCTGTGTCCTTCTCCTCCTCCGTCGTTGGCGGGACCTGATGTATCAGAGTGGTCCAACTGATCGTGTCACAGAACTCAATCACCACAATGCTCAGCTGACAAGGTCATTGTCCTCACTGACCATTTTGGAGGCTTCTTCAAAACCGGCAAGATGGTGCAGAGCTCTTTCACACCTGCCTCCACTCTCGGTGCTCAACACCCCTAGGTCCACACCGCTGCATGTCAGGCCATGGTCACTGTCGTACTGCGTAATGGCATTGGTCTTCTGCTGCCAACACATCGCTGGAGCAGTATGTGAGGAGTGTAATTCAGCGTGTTGCCACGTCAACAATGAGACGGTTGTCGGGGAGGCCGAGCTTACGCTGCAAACGCAAGCATGGCGGGAGAAGCAGGTGCGAACGCGGAAAGTGACGAACTCAGACCTCGAAGCCTTGCAGCAGCAGGCAGTCCCAGACGCCGGTAGCTCTTTAGAAATTTCTATTCTGGACGACAAGGGTTTATGACATGAGCCTTGCAATGGAAGTGCTCCAGACCTACCGATCTTAAGGGCGGCCTTCAGATTTTCGCCCGTTATCGCAACGCGAACCCTTGCCTGGCACAAGGTTCTTGGCACCCAGCCACGCTCGATGTGTGTCTTCGTTGCGAGAGCCGTCCCACAGCTCCTGAACCTGTGATTTGGAACGGTCTCCAAGACAGAATAATTATTCAACCACCAGGCCTGTTTCACTGGGCACATGGATGCCGACCAAGGACCTATGTGGGGAAAGAACCGGCTGCACCATCCCTGTCTGTATTGAAGAGCATGCGCCCGACCTGAGAGCCACTGTCACCCCCAGGGACATCCACCCATCTCACTCAGTGAGCTGTCACAGAGATATAGCGGCCTTGCCCGTGCTTACTAGTCCAAGTGGTTCGGTGTTACGATGGACTTTTCCTGGACACAGATGCAGACAACGTCCTTGAAATTTGTAAGATGACACTGGATGCCAGGGCAGGGCACGGCTTTTCTTTCTGGCAAAAGAAATGCCTGCTCGGCATCTGGTATTGGGGGCAGGCGAGGGCCAGTGACTGCGGAACACATCTGTGTCCACCATACGGAAAGGCAACATTTCAAGGCCCAAAAGCCTGGCAATGCCACTTACCGGGCTTTTGGCTTTGGTATTGGCTTGGGTAAATGTGTTTCTTCTGTCTCCCAAACCTGGAAGGATAAATAAGACAGAAGCTTGCTGCTAGACTGGCCGCTGTAGCGGCGTGCAGGTCGTCAAACTTCGGAAGGAGAAGGGGTAGTATGGGTCCTCAGGTGGTGCCTGGTGGTACTCGGGCGATGGTGGAGGCGAAGCGTAGGCTGATCCTGACCATGTGACTCTGAAGACATGGCACTGAGGAACGCTTGGTGGTGGTGCGGAGGAGGCGGAGGACAGAGGGTGTTTACAGTGTTTGGAGGCCCGTGCGTCGGTCTGGCCATTTTTGGCCAAGTGTTGCCTGCCATTTCAAAACTCATGCTTCGCTTGCGTGTGACTATATATTTAGGTGGTGGTTAACCACCTAATTTCTTGGCCTCTACTTAATGCGTTTTACGGCAAAGGCGGCATAGAACAACCGCAGGGGTGAATCATAGCTTGGTCAAAGAAGGCCCAGGCTTGAAGGTCCTGGACCTTTTGATGGCGATGAAGCGAGGTAGCGGGTTTGCGCTGACCGTGCTGGCGGAATCTATCAGGCGTACATCTGCGACCGCCCTCTCCCTTTTGAGGCGCGGAACCCGTACAGACTCTTACTCCATCGTCTCTCCTCTGCCAGTGATGAAGGCGCTCGCAGAAGCAAATTCTGCTGAAAAGACCACGTTTGGGATCCGCTATGTCGTCATCAATCATCATCAACACAGGTGACTATCGTCGTCCTGGACATACTGTATCCAGAAGCTCGGGCTACAAGCAATAGGGACTGCAAGGTGTTTGCCCGACCGCCTGGGAAATTGCCGATTGACCGGCTTCCTTCTCCTCCTCTGATGGCATCAGTAACTGGCTTCAGAGCAATAAAACACATCTTTTGGCCTCTTGAATCTTTAACATGCTTTCTGACCCCAACCGCATTTTGTCATCAAAGAGTTCTGCAGATAATGGGATTATCCACAGTGGTGGGTACCACGAGGTTGACATTTGGGCTGCTTCATGTTGGACGGATAGCTGGTGAGGCTGATTACAACCTTTGTGGCCGTGGACTGGGAGGACGAGGATGTAAGGACTGCTGGATCAGGTTTGCAATTAACCACTGAAGACAGATTGTAGCGACGCTGTTTCATTACTGAGATTCACAGGCCCCTGACCCCAGCGATGACAGCCAGACGCTCCTCGCAACTGATGATCCCTGGCAAGGCGTGTTGTTTGCCAGCACTGGAAGGCACACCTTCTCTCTCGTACCTCTACCTCCATGTCCCTACCCTTCTCTTTGGCTCGCCTTACCCACCTGAATTTCGCTCCATGTTCAGAAAATATACCAAATTTTGAGAAGGTAATGGTAAGTTTTGGAAAAGTCTCATATTAAAAGACCGGCAAAATCACAACAGCTATACAACAAATCCCTCTAATCCAAAACAAAATTGCTGGGATTCAATATAACTGCAAAGTAATCTATCAAACGTCAACAAAGCAGGCCTGCCTAAAGTGAAAAAACACGTATCTGAAATGTAATCGAAAATAAAAGGTATTTTTTTGGCACCTAGTCAATTCACCTGTGGATGACTAAAAAATTTGCATATTTCACATTTAATTGCAAAGGTGCTCAATGAACAAAGCTGTATTGCACCAAAGTCAAAAAACACGTATTGTAATGTATTCGGATATAAAAGGTATTTTTTGGCACCTATCAATTCACCTGAGGTGACTAAAAAATTGCAGTATCACATTTAAGTGCAGTGCCTCAATGAAACAAAGCTGTAGTGCACCAAAGTAAAAAAACACATATCTGTAATGTATTCGGATAATAAAAGGTATTTTTGGCACCTATCAATGTCACCTGTTGGTAACTACACAATTGCTGGATTCAAATTTATACCTGCAGGGTGGCTCTATCAACAAATCGAACTTGGCAAAAGTGCAAAAAACACTTATCTGTAATGTATACGGATAATAAAAGGTATTTTTGGCACCTATCAATTCACCTGTGGTGACCTAAAAAATTGCAGTATCACATTTAAGTGCAAGGTGCCTCAATGAACAAAGCTGTAGTGTCAACCAAAGTCAAAAAACACGTATCTTTGTAATTGTATTTGGATATTACACAGGTTTTTTTGTGCACCGAGCGTCACTGTGCAGACTTGCTGGATTCAAATTAAGTTCAAGGAGGATATTTCAACAAAGGTGGAATGGGGCAAAAATGAAAATGAACACCTATCAGAAATGTATACTGAATAATAAAAAGTGGAGTTTTCACCTAACAAAGAGACCTTCAGTTACTATAAAAGTAGTGTGTATCCTATAAGTTCAGGGCTGCCCAAGTATTCCGGAATATTTCAATAGAAAACCAGTTAATGATAAACCTATTGCAAAGTCCTACACTAGACTTGGTGAACTTTTCCAGTATTCTTTATAGAGCCGTCTGTGTTCGCACCCGGCGGTAGGCCCCCCCTTCCGACCCCCCCCCCCCATGACTTTACAGCGATAGATGCTACCTTTAAAATTCCTCTACCTAACTATATAAAGTCTCCCAATCTCCTAATCTAACTAAATTTAAAAGGATCCACAGCAATTGTAGAGGTATCTCTGTGAAGAAATTAATAATTATCGCTGAGCTGATTTGGAACACAAGCAGATCGCAGTCCGTCTGATCTGAGAACGCTGGGAACACTGAGGCTGAACAGGAAACGCTGTTCTTAATTTAAAACGAGGGGTCCATGTGATTATTCCAGCCAATGCAACAGACACATCCCATCATGACGTCGCCCACACATCTCACCTGCTCTATATCTGTAATCCTTATTTTGCTGGCCTGCAAAAATAACAGAAGCGCCGAAAAAGGCGCACTTTTAATAGAAGATGCACAGATTATAACCTAAATTATCGCAATGATCTAAAAAAATCCGATGAACCATAAAAACTGTGCCGATTTCAACTTGTAGAATAATAATCGCTCAACACTAGTGGTAATTGAATCTTATTTTCTAAAACGACCTGAGCACAATGCGTGACATGGGCAAAGAACTATTTGGAAAGAAAAGGAACGCTCCCTCACATCCATGACATATAGCAATGCAGCCAATCACAGCCAGCTAGCTTCTTTGATGTCACAGCCCTATAAAAAAGTCCAGTCTTTCTACATTCTGCTGCCACTTGCCACTGTGTCCTCTTATGTAACACTGATCTCTCTGAAGCAGCACTAGATTGCACTCAGTGCTAAATGGCTTCCGATATTAGAGTTACTGGGGTGAAAAACCTTTTCCACTCTACACAGTGTGTGTGTTCATATGTACACATGTTTTTTCCTGAAACCAGCGTTTTTATTTTGGATATTTTCTCTGGTATGCTAAAAATCTAACTTTTTTCACTTATAGGTGAAACAACCGTTTAAAATGCAGCTTTGTGTATCGTGTCAAATATATGTAGAGCTGAACCGTTCCAGAAAATGTTAGTTCGGTCGACACGAACTTTAAGTTTTTTCCGAACCCAAGCCGAACCAAATTTTTTGCCGCAAGTTCGGTAAAAAGTTTGGGTTTGGCACAGGCATTCGGCGCCTTTTTCAGCTGCTTCCTTCAGTTTTGGCGGCCAGCAAATCAGTGCAAAGCACAGGTGGGGTTCAAAAAATTCACCACTGAGGGTTTAGGGATCTCATTGGCTGCTAAAATCACATGACTGTCTTATGTGTATGTCACTGTATTTCCTGTTGAATGCTATTCCCACCTTTCTCTCTGTAGTTGAACACACAGCAGCCTGTGTGTGCTGGTTTGCCAGCAGGCAGAAAAAAACCTTAATAGCAATTAACAAAAGAAAAGCTGCTAGTGAAGAATTTACTTATGGGGGTGGGGTGGACAGCTAGCTTAGGGAATTATAGACATCAATAGTTAGGAAGTTAGGTAGTTTTGAATAGATATTCCATAGAAAAAATCTGTTTATAATCTATTTGCCCATTAAGAAGTATAGACATTTAAGACTCCTTGATTTGCTATGAGGGTTCTTCCATACGACCCCATTTCACCGATATTGCATAGAAAAAAATTTCTATTTATAATCCCTTTTGCCCTATTGCAAAGTCATAATATTTAAGAACACTGTTGACTGCAGTCTTTGGAGTACAGTTCTTCAATAAAGACTGTAGAACAAATCATGACTTTTTTTTAATATTTTTATCCTATTTGTCCTATTTAAAAAAAATCTTGTTTTAAATAATCACTTCTTCTTGCTAATTTTATTGAGTGTCCATTTCTGCTGGTTTTGGGGTCAAGCCATTGTAAAATACATTGTTAGTAAAGGGCCTATTGAAAAAAAGCTTATTTCACATACTCATTTCTTCTTGCTAATTTTATTTGGAGTGTCCATAAGGTAATTTTTGCTGGTTTTGGGGTCAGGCTACTAAAAAAAGGGGTTACAGGTGCCAATAGGGGAGTACTCCGTCCAGTGGGCCCTAATCAAAAAGGGGCCCAGTGATATGTTAAAAATAGGAACTAGTAGTCGGTAGGGGCCCCATTTAATTTAGCTGCATGGGGCCCTGAAACAGTTAATAGAAGCACATTAAGGTCATGGAGTGGCTTAGCCAGTCTCCAGACCTTAATCCCATAGAAAACTTATGGAGAGAGTTGAAGCTCCAGGTTGCAAGCGACAGCCTCAAAATCTTAATGATTTAGAAATGATCTGCAAAGAGGAGTGGACCAAAATTCCTCCTGATATATGTGCAAACCTCATCATCAACTACAATAAAGGTCTGACTACTGTGCAATGATTTTTCCACCAAGTATTAAGTCTTGTTTGCCAGAGGGAACAAATACTTATTTCTCACTGCAAAATGCAAATAAATTTATATTATTTATACAATGTGATTTTCTGGATTATATTTTGGATATTCTATCTCTCAATGTTAAAAATAACCTACCCTTAAAATTATTGACTGTTCATGTCTTTGTCAGTGGGCAAACTTACAAAATCAGCAAGGGATCAAATAATTATTTCCTTCACTGTTTACACTTTTTTTTACTTCTTTATTAATTATATTTTGATGACATCTGATAAATCTATGTTTTATTTTGATCATGATTGCATAACTGGATATTTATTCTAAGATTTTTTTTTTTTATCAAGCATATAGTCAAACAGAAGATTTGAATAGAAATTCCATACTGTATACTCCAGGAATTTCCATGAGAGATGGGCACAACATCACTATAAAGAAGCCAAGAGAACCTGATCCTCACACAAAGCTTACCAGACCCAGAAGAAATAAGACTTCATACACCATATTAATTTTTAAAGAAAATAAAACCATCATCATTGATAGGATGGATTCTCATGCTAAATATATATTGGCAGTGGTGCTGTGTACTGAGGGAACTGGACGGGACAGAGGCGGGTTGAGGACAGGTGAGAGCCGCTGGCCCGCTCCCGGGCCATGCCAACTAAGGGTTGTGTCTGACGTTCCCACCGACTCTGTCTGACATTCTGTTTGTTCAAAAATTTACACGCCGTGTATTTTACTGAACAAGAATGCACAAAAAGGCTTAAATAACCCTTGGATATAAATTGCGCTACAGAAATCAGCAGGAAAAAAATACTCGTCTTTGGCGTTTAAAAACACTATTTTACTGAATATAAAAGCACAAAAAGGCTTAAATAACACTTGAATATAAATTGTGCTTCAGAAATCACCAGCAAAAAATTAACTCGTATGTGGCGTGTTAAAACGCCTTGTATTTTACTGACTACAAAAGCACAAACAGGCTTAGATAACCCTTGGATTTTCAAGAACTGACCAGATGACATTAAAATGTAAGTGGGGCAGAATTAGTCCCACCCTGGACTTGAATTACATTACCCCACAAACTGAATCAAAATTATAACGGAAGAGGAGCAGTCTCTGATAAAAAGCAGTGACACCCTCCAAAATCGCTGTTAAAAACAAATTTATTTTGCGTGAGATCTCTGCAGCAGCAGCGCAACGAGAGCAGTGTGAGGAGCGAGCATGGCGTCCGGACTTATATAGTGCGGTGACGTCACAGAATCCTGACGGTCCCTGATTTGCTTCATCTCTGCATAGGTCATTGAGGGTCCTCCTTCCTTCCTCCCAGACTTCTCTGCCCTGTGTCACACCGTGTTCTTGTGGCCATTTTAGCAATTAAAAACACGCTTCGTTCCTGCGAATTACCCCAAACTTCTATTTCGTGCAGAACCGAAGTTTTCCTGAAATTCTAAACGAAGTCGACTTCATTAGAATCAATTCGCCAATCTCTAGTCTGGATACATTTCTAGATGTAATAATTAGTGTTGAGCGATTGCGTTGGCTATCGAGATCGAGCGATAGTCGATAGTCGGCCGCTATCGATAAGGTTTTTCGATAGTGAGCATCGATTATGAGCGATTACTAGAGATGGGCGAATTGATTCTAACGAAGTGGAATTCGTTTAGAATTTCAGGAAAACTTCGGTTCGGACCGAAGTCGAACTTTGGGGTACTTCGGGTGAACGAAGTGTGCTTTGATTGATAAAATGGCTGCGAGCACATGGCGCTACATGGGCAAAGCACTCTGGAGGAAGAAGGGCATAGCCTGCATGACATGGCAGAGATGAAGCCAATCAGAGACCGGCGGGAATTCTGTGACGTCACCGCACTATATCAGACCGAGCGCGCCGCTGGGAGCTCACACTCCTCTCACTGTACGATAGGGAAGGGGCTGCTGCGGGGGATACGCTTTTTTGAAGAACTGATTTTTATACGCGATTTTTGTGGGGTGTCTCACTTTTCTCAGGGGTGTTCTCTGAA